>VWPW01005270.1:0-209257 GCA_013389825.1 Crypturellus undulatus | reverse complement strand
TATATTTTTTCAAAAACATTAAAATAAAAAAAAAAAAAAAAAAAAAAGAAAAAGAAAGGAAAAAAAAAAAGAAATAAATATGATTTTAACGGTGTGGTTGAATTGTTAACATTACCAAACATTGCACAGCTGTTAAAGGCAGCTGTTGAGATATATTATCACTTTACAACTAAATATAGTTGGCCTTGAAAGGGCATTTGTCTAAATACAAACACCTATTTTAGATTTCAAATCTTTAATGATTTTTTTTAAGTAACGTGGATATATTAGATTTTTTTTGAAAGTAATTAGTAATAAGTAAATAGTAGTTGCTTACTATTGGTGGTACTGTGATAGTATTTTTAAATAGTGAGCAAAGTGGAAGTGAATAAAACTTTTAGATTTCAAGAATGCTTTTCTGACTTTTCTGTTGGTATGTTATCTAGATACTACATTATAGCCAACTGAGTAATATAACTTGGAGAAGTTCTAGGCATGCACCTTTTTTGCTGTTGATTTAATTCACCAAGGAATTGTTATTTCTTTAAGTATTTTGTATTTGCAATTTTATTTTTTTATATATATATAACACACATACACACACATATATACACAGATGTATATAAATTCATTTCAACTTTCAGCATCGTCTGTAAGTTTGTGTTATAACACTTTCATACATTGTTCTAATAAGTTAAAAAAATTGTGAAAAATTTTTCTTTTGAGTATGTTCTTGATTTTTCAAGGCCCTACAATGGTCATACCAAAGACTCAGAATGTGATGTGATTTTTCATGCTCATTGACAAAACTGTGGTTAGCATTCTCTAAAAGTTAAGCAAGCAAGAAGGATAATATAGGTGTATTTTTAGTAGTTTAATGCATTATTCAGATGCAGTTACAGTAAATTAAGGTTATTGGATGACTGCATGGTGTGAGCTACTGCTAAAAGTGAAAGCTGATTTGCTTAAATTCCTTAAAGCTTAAGTAGTTAAATGAACACATTTAAACTTGTATTTAACAAACCTTACACACAAAAAAAATCCAAGCATGCAGCTAGTTCTTCATAAAATTTACCTGTGATTTAAAATGGTTCTCTTATTGAACATTTTCCCCTTTTTTAAATGAAAAACAAACAAAGCAATTAAAGAACCAGTCAAGAAAGTAAAGGAGAAGCAGGATTCCAAGAAGGATGAAGTCAAAGATGAGGAAGAAAAAAAGAAGGCCAGAAAAGGAAAAGATGCTGCTGATCGAAAGGACAAGAAAACTGTTGAGATGGATAAACTAAAGAAAGATTCTGACAAGGTTAAAAGAGACAAAGGAAAGGAAAAGGAAAAAGGCTTAGACAAAAATGTAAAATCCAAGCAGACTACAAAAAAATCAGCCAGTGAAAAGGATGGTGTTACTCTGGTGGGAAAAGTCAAAGAAGCAAAAAAGATAGCTAAAAAAGATAGTCCATCCAAAATTTCCGAAAGCTCAGCAAAGGAAGGCAAGAAAGAAAAGAAATAATCAAGAGTTCCAGTTGTGCTAAGTAGGAATAGATGTGATGGATCAGAAATTCAGTGTATTTATGAGAAATGTGGCAATAAGGAAATTATGTTTTGTAGAAATGATGTGTGAAGAAAGATTATGTATAATTGCTTTTTGAAAATTGGTACACATGTTCTGTCATTGTAAACAAAAAGCAAAAGGACTGCTGTGAAAGTCAAATATGTTCGTATGCTAATGTATCCTGGGTCACTGTACATGTATTGAAAACAGAAATACCAGATTAATGGCAGTTACGTTTAAGCACACTCTTAATCTACATGTGCTTTTTTTTTGTTTGCTTTGTATGAAAATGCTCTTTTCTTGTTATGGGGTAAGAGTATAATGTTGAGTATCAAGTATAAGTTTAAGAGCAAACAAGGATTATCTGGACACATGCAGTGAAAATCCATTAGGTTTTTTTCATTTCCCAGAAGCAGAGTATTAGTGGAATGTATTGTCATGATATGATAGTAAGGAAGTGTAAATTCTAGGAAAACTGATAAAACTATTTTAAAGTTGGTCTGAATGTCTGTCTAGCGTTGCATTTAACTGTATGACTTCAAGGTATACACAAGCAAAGTGCTACTATACTGCCATTATGCATCCTGTGATAGTATATTCTACCTTTTTTTCCATCTTTTGGTCTGAACTATTAACTTTCAATTTACCGTAGCTAGATTTTCCAAATAATTCAACTGTTCAAAATCAGAGTTAGATTTTTCAGTGCTCTTTCACTAGTAGCAGTCTTCCACTAGAAGCTTCTGGTGAATACTTATAAAATTGAGACTATTGCACTATTTGGGTTGGGTTTCATTCCTATTTAAAGAAGAGTGGTATTCTTTTATTACTGTGTTCTAGTCGAACTTGGTTAGAGCTTCTTTTTTTGCAGCTCTTAAAATCATTTTCTTCAAACAACACTTTTCAAGTACACTTTTGTAAGCAGTCTCCTATGTTAATTTGCTGTTATACCGTCTATATTTTTAGCAATCCAGCAGTCTAATTAGAATATATAGGAAGTTACAAAATGTTTCTTCAGAAGGATTTATCCTTCAGTATTTTATTGAATCTGTAATTACTGTCTTGTTTGTTGAGGAAAGGAATATTTTCTAATTTTACTAAACAAATAATGTTGCTTATTTTGTTGAAACATTACTTGCCCAATAAAATTACGAAAGATTCAAAGCAAAATTTGTGATGATAGTTGAAGATTCTTTTACTATAATATTGTGGGATTGTTTTAAAGAAAAACAGTGAAGTAGATATTGAGCTCATGCATGTGAGCAGTTATAGGAATCAACCTTCAGAATATTATCTTATGTTCTGTTCTCTGTTCTGCCTCAATTTTCAGTATGAAAAGTGCATATATGTGCATAGAGCACATGAATGTCTGCCTAAGATGCTTTGTTCCCTAAAGTTAAAATATGTGGTAATGGGGTAAGACACAATCTGATTCTCTGAGAGGAAACCTTTTTACAAAATAGATTAAATAGCAGCCAGAATTAGTAGTACAGTACATTGATAATTGAAAGATTTGATATACTGAGCTGTTTGTCAAATACTTACATATGTGCTAGGAAGGGGAAAAGATGTGTTTTATGAACATTATACTGTTGAAAGCATCGTTTGTTGGGAAAAGTAAAAAATTGTTGCCTTCAGGAATCACATTTCTTCAATGCAGTCGTGTAATGAGTTTTAATTTTTAAGTTTCAACAATGATAGAGATGTATTTATTTAGCTTTGCTCTACTTGGTGTTAAGGTAAGGCGTTTGATAGGTGAACACTAATATCATCAGTGTTCTTAAGGAGGGTAGCAGGGAGATACCATGTATATCACTTGGTTTTCCTCCCTAACTTGGCAGGAATTGTAAATATCTGGAGAGCGAATTTCTAATTGTTGTATATTCATGTATGACCCAAAGTCTGTCTGGTCCTAAAATAGTTCATTTTTCAGAAAACATTTATTTTGAACAGTGCTGTAGGCTATACAAATAGGCGCATAATAAAATGAGATTTTTGCCTGGACATCGGTTGTGCGGTTGCAATAATCTCTGTGAAGCATTATTGTGATCCAGATAACATGACAAGTTACCACCTAAACTCAAAAAATGCACCAAAAGTAAAAATAGAGTGTAACTTTATTTTCATATCCGATGAAAGAGTATCTTGAAAAAAAGTATGCGATATAGCGTAGGTTTGCATAGGAGACAGCGAGTAACACATAGTTGATAGCTTACCTATAGAGCCTCAAAGTCAAAGTGACAAATGTGCAAGGGAAACAAAGAAAAAATTGCTAGTCTCTTCTTTCCTTTTATGCACTGTAAATGCACTCGTTCTGAAGGACTGAGTATCTTTTGAAAGACTTTGAACGATCTTTTTTGCTTGTGAAGCAGAGAAAATGGTTATCCTAAAATGAGTGTGGGTTATCAGAGGATATGGCCTCAACTTATTTGAAAATGTGTATATTGTAAGCTGGTGATTTTTATGTGTGAAAGGAGGGTGGCTGTTTCTTCTCTTCCAGATTTTGAAGTCTGAGAATGCAGCTAGTAAATAATTAGCTCTTTCCCCCCCCCATTCTGTATTCAAAGCTGATTAGAGAATTAAGTAACTTGTTACTCTTTTAGTCATTAATAATACTGCAGCAAAAGATGAATGAAAGTTTTGCCCAGGAATATTTTTGATTTTTTTTTTAATGAAAGAGGATAAATTTGGCAAAGAAGAAAGGTGTAAATATGACTTTTTTTTTTAAATGTAGCCTGTGATCTTGATTCTGTGGTAGCAGTTAAGATACTTTTAAATATATATTCAGTTAGTTTAGGTAATATAAAAAGCAAAACTAGAATCAATTTATTTTTCTCCTGTTTGCATTACATATATTGGATAGTGGATATGTGCTTTTCACAATCTGTAAAATAATAGCATCTCTATAGTTTGCATGAAAGTATTTTGAGATACACCAGTCATATTTGTAGTGAGATATATCTGACTTAGGAGAGACTTTATGATATATGTTTTAAGAACTTTAGTCCCTTGAAATACTATGCTTGTGGTGTTTCACGTACAGTTACTTCTACAAGAGTCTTGGCAGTAGCAGAGTACTCATCATAGTTAATTTCTTTTATTATCATTATAATTTGTTCTTTTCATTCAAGTGATTTCTTTGAATTTTACCCTGAGAAATCAGTTCTTTTCATTTCGTTTAGTTTCATTTACTTTCTCCCCACCTCCTAAGGAAGGATGCTGGTTATTTATTTTAGAAAATATCTTTAAATTAGTTGACCTCACCACTCATAAAATTAAATATCGGAAAACCATCCTAGGATCACAGGAGAATTCAGTTTGGAAGTAAATTCAAGAGGTCAGTAGTCCAACATCCTATGGAAAACAGAGTCTGCTGAGAGATGAGACTAGAGTACTCAGAGCTTTATCTCATACAATCTTGAAAACCTCCAAGGATAGAACCTGTACAACATTTGTGGACAGCTTGTTCCACTGACTGACTGTGCTCGCAGGGAAAAACTTTTTCTTTATATCTGTCAGAACCTGTCTTTAAATCTTGCTTCAATCCTTCTTAAAGGATAACAGAAAAGAGGATTAGGCTGACATCAATAAATTCTTCTTGAGGATGTGATGTCTTAGGCTGTGGCGTAATCTCTCAAGCTTTTCCCTCTGCTTTCTGAAACTGGGACAGTAATTGAGAATTAATGACCATCTTAATATTGGGTTACCTTTATCTCTTACCTTGATGTTGTTCATTATTGTTATTGCTTTCTTGCTTGTCATCATGTTTGATCCAGTAAAGACTTAGTGGTGTAAACAGCAAGCATCTTGGTGGCAGAATCTCAGGAGTTAAAGGAACTGAGAGACAGAGACTACTTAATATTGAAGACAAAGTTAGATCTAAAGGTTTCTTTACAAATTCCTATGTAATTTGTACGTAATTAATCCTATGTATTAAACCTTAGAAGGACTGATAATCTCGATCATAATGAGCAGGATATTGTAAAGAACAAGGCAATTATTCATAAAAATAATTCATAAAAAAGGAGCCCATGAAGGACTTTTTCTTCAAGAAGATAAACAAATTGCTACATATTCTTCTTATAAATACTCTACAGAACATGAGACTGACTTAGTAATTGCTTAGTTTCTTTCAATTAGACACAGCTACAAAAAATTCTATCTAGATTTTCTCATTATTTTTTGAGGGTCTTCGAAACACATATTTGTATATTATATGAATATACTTTAGTCTTTCTGTACATTATATCAGTATGTCCCTGTAGTAATGATTTATTGTTTGGATACCTTTTGAAGTGTTTAATGCCAATTATTTATTCCTTTGTGATTGAAATAATTGAAACAAGATTGTCTCTTCTGTCATATATAATTGAATAAAAACAAGCAAACAAACAAAACCCTGAAGTTAACTTTATAACTGAAAAATGCAGGCCTTAAAGAAAGATCTGTCCCAGCACAGACAACATCATCAGATTCTGAGGATACCATTCATCCTTCTGAACGGTTTGTCGAATCAGGTAAGATCCCTGCACCAGTGATGAAACAAAAGACTCACTGTTTCATTTGAACTGTATTTGTTTCTTCATTATGGTGTTTTTCCTTTGGGTAGAAATGTAAATCTTTCATGCAATTGCTTATATGTGGTGTTCTTTCTGCTATACTTTTATTTAGTGGGAGTCATTGCTGGTAACTTTGTGTAGATCATCTGCCACTGAAAGTTTGTAGGTTATATGTTGAGAAGGCGTTTGTCTGAGCTCTCATGAATACCAGTGGAAAATTATCACATCAGATAATTTTATGCTGCTGTACAGTTGTGATTATAATAAATTTGCAACGATATGCCCAATTATTCATCATAACAGCAGCTTTCCCGCATTTTTTAAAAAGATCAATTTTTATAAAATTATTCACCTGCTTGAGGAAAAGCAGGTGAAACAATATTACCATTTATAAACTTATATTTACATATATTTTAAACTTATATTTACTTATATTATTACACTTATATATGTATATGGAGAGATATATATATTTTGTGTCTATTCATAAAATCACATCTCAGATTGGCTCAGACTAAGCAGATGAAAAATATAAAAGCTGTTGTACAACGATCATGCTCATTCCCAATTAAAAACAAAATAGATATGAAAAATAGTGTAATTTTGGTGATAGCATTGTTGTTTTCTGAACTGGTTTAACAACAATAGAAAATTGTCTTGTCTTGACTTCAAGCACTTTTAAAGTTTTATACTTTTAAACTAAAATTAGAAACTAGAAACACTAAGGTTATTCAGTGTTCACTTCAAAAACAAGTGGTTTGTCATAAACAGAGTAAACTTGGTGCCTATTGCTGAAGATCAGTTTAAAAAATGTTTAAAAATGTTTTTTAAAAAGTTTTTTAAAAAAGTAAAACTTATTAGGTTTAAAAGCAGTTCTAATAAAGAATTTTACATGGCAGCTTTCAGATGTATGCATTTTAGTGTTATTCAGAGACTATATTTTCCATTTCTTGGAAGAAGTGTATGCTACCAGATGGTTATATAAACCTAAGCATGATAACCCACAAAAGTGGAGCACATATTTAATAAACTAGGATACGGAATCTGTTTTTAAAGACTTAAATTGTTTATTGCTTATAAAATACATTCAATTTAAGGTGTCATTTTTGTGTGTTTACATAACTGGTGAAATTAGACCTTTATTTCAAAATACAATCGTGATTGTTTTTACACTGCTAAATTACTGTTGAATTTATTGATGTTAATTTTAGGACATATATATCAAGGCAGCACTTCTTTACTGATTCCCGTGGTGTTTTGGGCTTGTGCGTTAAGTGATGTTCGCTTGGCCCTGAAATGAGTCTGGAATTCCAGCTGTGGTGAATTGCCTGGAGAAGTCCTTACTGTTGGAATACTAGTATCTTTTCTTCCTACTTACTAAATAACCAATCCTCCACTCATGAAAACAACTATTTCTTGTCAAACTATGGCATGCTAGTGCTTCTGCATATATTGTAAGAATATAATGAATGAAAGTGTTAGTAAAATATTGCTCAGGAGAGAATTCTTGGAAGGAGTGGTTATCTGAAGTAATGGCATTATTGCCACTGAGGAAAAGATAGGCACAGAACACCCATTGTAAGTAGCTCCAAGTAAATTCCTTCAGTTGTCTTTAGGAATTTTATTAGGAATTGATGCAATACTTTCGCAATTGGAGAGTAAACAAAACCAAAATATCTCTATGATGTAAGAGTTGCAGGTATTCATGAAATAAAGCTGTGCAGAACATGGAATGAGACTACAAAAAGCTGCAAATATGAACGAATGTATAGACTTTGTTCTTTGCACTTATCTCTGCTGCAACTTGTAATCCTTTCAGAGCACAAGAATGCTGAAGTAGAATTGGAAGAGGAAATTCACTCTGTTCTTCATGAAGCTCTGCATTTGCAGTCTGGTATGCACTAACATGTAGAAATCATTGGAGAATTTATAAATATTATCCTAGGATAGACAAATTTTAAAATTCTGTTTTTCACTTGAAATTCTTTTGCTTTCACAGAAAGTCCTAATAAATAGATTTATAATTCCCAAGAAAATTTTATCGCTTTAGTCAGCAAATTCTACTACTGTGGCCTATTATTCAAGAGTTGTTGGGCAGAAATAGTTCATATAGTTCAGTTCACAAGATCTTACTCAAAATATACAGTGCAAGAAGGGGTAAATGGAGATATTTTTAATTTTTTTTTCCCCATAAATGATTCCGACACTGCTGAGGAATTTCAGATGTTCTGGAATTATACTACTGTAAGGGGCAGATGATTTGTCTGCCCCTGTCCACTTCAAGGAGTAGCTGAAAAATATTAAAAAGTTCAATGTTATTGATAGTAAAATATACCATAGAGTTAGTATTCTTTAACAGTCTCTGTTATCAATTAGGAGAGAGACATGAAGATGTACATGAGAGCATACATGACCACTGGCGAACAAGGGAAGACAAACATGATGAAGCTTTTGGAACTCCTGCTGCGGATGACTTACATGGAGAATTAGAGAATGAAATTCCAGAAGCATATGAGTTGCCAGACTCCAATCAGAAAGGTATCTGAGAAACTAAATTTAATTCAGATTACATTTTGACAGAAATAAGGACAGACAAATGGAAACATGTCTTCTTAAGAAGTTAGTCATCAGCATTCATTTTTGCTTGTTGTAGATATTTGGCAAGTTCAACCACTGTAAATACCACTTAGCAAATAAATATTGGTCAAAATAGGGTATTTTATTATCATGTGTTTTGACATGCAGATAATAATCTTTGATTTTCAACCAAAAAGAAATTGTTCTGCAACTGCATTTCTTACCCAAATAGAGCATCTTTTAAAATATCTGTATGGAGTCTGCTTCTGGGCTTGCTAGTTCATAAAACTATTAAAAGTATATTCCAACAACCATTTGCAGACAGAGAATGTCTACATTCTCTGTAGACTCTGGGGGAAGTCCCAGTGAGAATATAAACAGCTGTATCCTGCTGCCCCAAAGCCTTAGCAGGCTGAAACAAACATAAAATATTAAAGCAAAATAGTCTAATAGTCTAAAACCTAATTAGGGAAAAGTATTTCTGAGAAGATGCTTTTATTTCAAGTACTGAAGATTTTGTATACCAAGATATCAAGATATCTTTTTGATAAACTTTCTGTTAATTTTTAACATTATTATTCACTTCTGCCCTCTTAGTATATTTTATTTTGTTTACATTTAGAGCTTTGTAAGATAGATTTTAAAATATTATGGTTGAATTATAAGGAACAGAATATTCTGGAGAAAGTTGTCTTTATTTGAACATAGATATATATGTGTGTGTGTGTGCATATATACATATCTATTCACACTCAGCATTACCTATATTTTTTTCTTTCAACCTATAAAATGTCTTTATGGTATTAGAAGAAATTTGTTTATAATGCCTAATTAGAAATTTGCCTATTTGAATATGAAATTTGAATGTTTTGTTATACAGATATTATGCAGCGTCATATATTGACTTAATTTTTTAAAAATGTGTAAATATGTTTGTCTCTCAGACACTGATGTTTTAGCAGATGATCTTGGAGCAATAGAACCGGAAACATATGAAGTTCCAGGTATAATTCAGTTTTCTCCAAACTCTGTTATCCTGATTTTATGGACATTTTTCTTGTCATCAGTCATATGTTTGATGTCTTACTTGAAACCTTGCTGTCATCTTCTGCAGGCATACTTTCTGTCTGGATTAATAGTTTCTGTATGACCAGTTATATTATCAAAGAGTCAGTCAGCACCAAATGCTTCCTAACGAACTATGCTTTAACTAGCTTCTATATATCCTAATTTATGTTAATGTTTTATGGAATTTGGCCTGGATTAAACCAATAAGCATCTAGACTCCTTCATGCTGCACTTGATACCATATAGGAATTTTCTTTCCTTTGTTTCATTAGTCCTTCACTTCCTCCAGTTTTGTTATCAAATCTAACACATAAAAAGACAGCTCTGTTTAGGAACTTTAAGCAGATAGTACAGTTTTTGTTGTCTGAAAAGTATTTTTTTCTGCATATTAATAGTACACTCGACCCTTTTCCATTTGCATCAAATATTAATTTTGTTTGGACTAGACTTAGTTGCTGGAATGATGGTTCTGGATTTTTCAGCATGGCGTAATACCAAATAAATCAGAAAATAATTCTGTTTCTGTTAAGTACAGCCAATACAGCTTGCTTCCATCTTTGTGAGAGATTGCTGCCAGCTGCCAATTTGGAATCCCTGCTGCTACACTTAAAAAGAGAAAAGAGTAGTTACTGTGACTCTGGTAGTGTGTGTTAAGGATGCATCCTACTGAGCATAGTTATAGCATCTCAAATAATTGCAAGCACAGTGGAAAATAATCTAAATTCTTTAGCCAATCTATGAAAAGTAGTCAATTGCTCTATTTCTGTGATACTGTTAAGTGAATGTAAATATTTTTCAAGGCCTGTTTTCTGGCTACTGTAGGCACTGGCTGCAGATAAGCCAGGATTCTTTCTGTACACTAATAAAGAAGCCACTTCAGAATGTGGAGGATTAGGGAAGTTTATACTTTTGATTCGTATTAGAAGAGACATTCAAAAATCTTCCTAGCAGTTCATTAGTTTCATGGTTCTAGGATTCTTACAGTTTATTAGGTTTTAAAAGGTCAGTTTTCAACTAGATACATAGCACAGAGCTACTTACAACATTGAAAAATTGTGAGTGGAAATTAAAATAGTAGAATATTAAAGACGTATTATTTTTTGATTTTAATTTACAGTTTCATATGAATATGATATGGGTGGGGAAAACACAGAAAGAGAGCCAGAAGCTCCATTTTTGTAAATTTTCATAATTTCAATTTGCAATGTAATCACTGTAATCACTTATGCCTTTTTAAAATCTTTCAAAGTCATGTGCTGTATTCACTCTGTGGTTACACTTTATTTTCAAACATTTTTCAGATTTCAAAAACTAGATTTTTTGTAATACTGGTTTTGCAGCTATATTACTATTACAGTTGTGAACACAACGCTCCATGAATGCAATCCATAAGAACTTGCGTGAGCTTTATTTTGTTTTTTGAATAGACCTCAAGTCTGATCAATGGGCTTAAGTCCTATTTACATTCTCAGTTTTAAGCCTAACTATAAATGCATGCAAAGTTTTGGTATATTGCGTGACTATGGTGTGTGTCTGCAATACAGCTGTTACTTTCAAATAAAACATTGCTATTAACTCAATTTTTGTTCCATGTTCTTCATAAACTAAGAAGTATGTGACATTTTAACTTCTATTAGACTTTTTAGCTATCATATAAGAATTTGAATAGAACCTAAAATATTTAATATCTTTATTTAAGGTGACACTGAGCTAGTTCTAGAAGATGCTACTGAACATCTTACAGGTATGATCTAAAACCTAATCTAAAGGAACTTGAATTAGACTTTTTTTCCCAAACCAAGCCAATAATGCATAAATTGAAGCATGGAGAAAGTACATCTAGCAGATGCAGCTGATACTGCAAAAGATGAAATTGAGAATAGTGACCACTCCCAAAAGGATTAAGGATTTTTTCTTAATAAAAATCAGTATTGAAAGTAATTGAGAATTGAGGCAAAAAAGCATTTTTTAAAAGGTAAAACTGGAAATATTTATCTACTGAAATGGCGGTTCTATAGCGAAAAAGAAAAGTAAATTTAAGATGTCCTTTTTTCTGAAATTCATCAAAGTTCCTTTTTATAGCATTTCACTGAATTCATTGAAAAGTAATACCCTTACCTGTGTGTCAGCTTTCTTCTTTTATGTTGTGTGTTAGTTTTATCAGTATATATCAGCTCAATTTCACCTTTGCTATGAATTGCATGTTTCCTTAGCTGGTGAGGACACTGCAAAGGAGCTGTATGAAGTCTTAGAGCCAGGTATGTATTTTGCAACTGAGATCTTGAAGTGTTTGAATGAAATAGATGCATTCTGAAGTGTGATATAAAAGATGATAATCATATGCTCTCTTCTTTTTAGTAGCTGCTACTGTAGAGGAAGCTATTGAGGTTTTGGAAATTGATGAAAAAACAGGTACAATTTTTTTAATAGATCACTCCAGTTTAGAGGCTACAATTCAGGAAAACGGTTGTAAATTTTTGCATTTGTTGCCTTGGTGCGAGGGAATTTCAGATGAGCCGTGGGTTAAATGTAGTTCAGAGCTGTGCTCCAGGGAGGTCAAAGCAGCCAGTGAAGATTTTTTTTGAACACTCCTTCAGTTCAATCAGAGCAAAGTGACTTACATGGGAGTTTTGTCTGAGCAGTGGTCATTGAATTTGATGCTATTTCATGTAGCTTTTCCATCTGAAAAGTGTGCTGTGATGTAAGAAATTGGGCAAGTGATCATTGGTGTTTCCTAGAAATAACAAATGTAACCAAAATCACTTCCTGAGTAATAGGAATTAAAGTCAATAATTAAGAAGGGCTAACCTATTGGACATAATACCTATTTAGTGGCATAATATTTTTTTTTACTACTACATTAACATAGTTGCTTTTTCTTAACTCTTCCTTGTTTTTTTGATGCTGATTTGAGTGGGGGGAGTGGTGTTGCAAGAGAGATAAAAAGGAAATTGTGGTGATACCATATGTAACTTCCATCTTTAATTTTCTCTGTAACAGTAGAAAGCAAACCTCCTGAAGAGAAAGTGGCCAGTGAACCTGAAGAATCAGGTTTGTATAGTCCCATTTGCATGAGTTGACTACTTTTTGATAGCAGTATCCTTCTCCTTTTGGGAGTAGATAAGAGAAAATAAGTCTTGGTTTTGTTTTTGTTTTTCTTGAGGGAGTCGGAGGTAAGAGGTGTGTAAACTGGCTGTATTCTTTAGTTTGACAATTTTGCTTGTGACTAGCTTGTGGCATATGAAACTGTGGGAGGTAATTGAGGTATTTGCCCCAAACATTAAATTAGTGTGTTTAAGTGTTAGGTAATAGGTAATGTCTTTCAAAATAAAACCTGTCAGCCTGTCTCCAAGATCAGAGCTTTTCAAATTATCCGTTAAAGTCTTGCTCTGTGTAGAAATGACTTATGAGCATTTTCATTATGAAATTTCAGTCATTTGTAGATAATTTAATGAATTTATGGGAAAAGATGCTGATTTTGCTGAACTTTATTTTTAAGTCTATCTTGTCATGCTGGAAAATGTTTCAGACTCCTCTTCCTCCCCCCACACACATACAAATTCTAAAAACAATTAATATACATTGAATTCTTAATACTAAATTATAAGACAATGTAAATTATAATGTATTTGATTTTTTTATTGTCTTGAATGAGCTTTATTGTCATATTATTAGTGTATAGTTATTGTCTTTAAAATGTCATGAATTTTAATATTGATATAATTTTTCTTAACAGAGGACAGAGTGCATGGGGATTATAATGAAGAACATGGTATGGAAACTGTTATTTTTAGTGAAATGACAATATTATAACACTTTTTGTCATATTATTATTATCACTAAAAAGAAAATCCTGACTTCCACCTTTGGGGTAGAAGTCCAGATCCCACAGAAGTTTGAGAGGCCCAAAGGCACATTCAGCCTATTGCCCATTTCTCTCTCCCCTCACTTTGCTTTTCTGCCTCAGCTGTGAAGCCCTTGAAAAGATGTGTAATATAGATGAGATGTAAAAGATACAGACCAAGCTTTTTCCCAGGCCTATGGTTTATCGTCCTTCCCAGGAGAATCTAATAGTTCCTAATCAGAAATCACGTCTGCATCTCACACCCAACGATAAGGAGGACTTGGAGGTGCATCTCCTATGTAGTGGTGAGACGAACAGAGGACCCCTTCAAAGATCCTGCCTCCAGGAGAATCTGTACATGCCTTTTCATGCAAGATGGTCATAGAATTTCCAAAATCTAAATCCTACTTCAGTGATTAGGCTGATGAAAATAATAGGTAGTTCCATTTGTTTTCTAAAGAGGATATTCCAAGATTGTTGATTGTCAAAAAAATGTATTTCTCGGCCACTAAATTGTCTGATTTTGACCCCTCTCATAAAAACATGCTTTTAGCCATATGGATAATGAAACAGATTCTTTTTTTTTTCCTGTAAAAGAAAGTACCAGAAAAGAAGGCACACAGATCCAATATTAAGATCTGAAATTCTAAATCTCAAATATAAAGCTTCTGTTTGTGACATTAGCTTCAGAACTTCAACAGTTTACTTTTACCTGAAGAACTGTTTTAAGTCTGCAAATGCTAATGTCTTGGAAATCAGCAGAAGTATAAACTGCTCTAATCCAGAGTCCCTGTGTGTTCTGGTTCTCTATCACGTTTCTGCTCTTATGATAGTTCCCTCTCTCCACTCCCACCCCTTTTTCTCTACCTCCTTCTTTCTTCCCTCCCTGCCTTTCTTCCCATCTCTTTCTCTTCCCCTTCTTCCTTCTCTTTCTTCTCTGCCCTCTCCCCACATTTCATTTGCTCAGTTAGATATGTCAAAACATTAGTCTTAGGTTCACATTTGGTATTTATGTGTAGAATTTCTCCTAATGGCTCCAGTCTATCTAGTCAGGCCCCCAAACTACAGAAGATCTGAGAGCATTATACTTCTCAGTAAAGAAATGAATCAGATGCCTAACATCTAAGTTTATAAGGTAGGCCACAATTATTTTAGGATACTTTTTGTAAATCCATCATACAAGAACTTTATTATTATTTTTTTTTTTTTAGAACCAGAGCATGAGGAGGAGACCGAGAGACAGTCAGTCTATACAGGTAAAGATAGTATATCTGTAGGTGACATTTAAAAATCTAAAAAAATCTAATTAAAAATTAATTAAAAAATACATTCATATATAAATAGAATGGAAATATATCTAAAATAAGTATTACTGGAATATCAATACTAAATTTTAAGATAAGATTTTCTTTTGAGGAGGTAAAGAAAACATTACACAGTTTCACAGTTTTTATGTTATATTACAATATATTGCCAACTCTGGAAAAGGTGCTTTACAGTGTCTGTGGCATATAGGTTAGATCTTTATCTATGAATTGAGACAAGATTCTTCCTTTAATATGCCATTCTCAAGGATGCCTCCTGAAGGTCTCCAGGTTTAAGGTTTTGAGACTAGATGGAAATATGAGTTTCCTGGGGGTACAGAGAAAAGAGAGTACGTGAGGCGTTCTGCAAGCATTGGAACACAGTAGTTCATCCTAGACCTTCACCTTGCTGGCCGCTAGGAGCCTTTCTCTAACCCTCTAACCATGGCTTACTGCCTGAAGTTCACAAAGAAACATTTTGGAGGAAATGCATTCAAAATGTACAAGCTGCCAATAGTATCTCTGCTTTGATGGATACTTTTTGCTGATGGCCTCTGTCTAACAGAAGTACTACACAAAAAAAGGTCTGATTTGCAGTCCTTCCTCTGGGTCCTGAATACTTTCTTGTCTTGAAATAGCAGCCCTTGTTGGCGTCATCTCAGATGGATGATTGGAAAAGGCACAGTTGTTCACTTTAGAATGAAGTCAAGAGATATGCTAGTATAGATAATTTGGAATATCTATTCCATCTTGTTTGTGTTTGAGGAAAGTCAAATGAATTAAAAGAGGCAAATTCAAAGAATGAAATTATTTATATATATATGTATGTATGTGTGTATCTTTTTCTCTGGAATCCAGAATTTAAATTGAAGGACTTACTGGTTGGACTTTCTTGAACAGGAAGAAAAATAGGATTCCCCAGGAAATGGTACTTTTATCTAAATAGAAAGATTATACAGAGTTAGGATTGTCATTGTAAAGATTTTATAAGAGAAACTTTTAATTTAATTATAAAATACAAGAAATCTCTGCAGAAGATTGTATATTCCAATAGCCAATATATAGCCAATTCCAATAACCATTGGAATTACTGAGTAATGATATAATTTATATATATGTATATACACATTTATAATACTACCCCTTGAAATTAATTGAAAGGTCCAAGGTTTGTCCAAGATTTGTAACCTTGGACTGTGTGGAGTCAGAGACTCAAAAAAATGGAATCAGGAGTTGAATTACTTCTGGGGCACTAACTTTTTTCTTTTTACTATTTATATCCTATATTACATTGCATCACAAGGATAAAAGCTTTTAATAATATGCCATGATGATCAACAATCCTCCTATTCCTATCATTACTTTTTTCTGTCTTTGCAGACCATGTTTTATGCTTGGGTTCTGTTCCAACTTCTTTCTGCAGTGGTAGAGTAGACAGTCCAGTAACAGTGGGAACAGGAGTGTAACAAAATGTATTAATAAACCCAATCAGTGTGAGTAAGCTTTTTAAAGGCATATGCATTTTCAAAACTAATGTTTTCAATACTGAAAAAGTCTTTAAGTGTGCATGGCTCTGGACTTGCTTGACATCCCCTTGACGTAAAGGTCTTTTAAGATAAGAGCTAATCATTTTGTCTGGTTGTTTTTTAATACACTCAGCAGATGCAGCTGATACTGCAAAAGACCGGAGTAGTCACCATTCCCAAAAGGGTTAAGGATATTTTCCTTGATAAAAATAGGTTTTCATAGTTACTGAGAATCGATGCAAAAAAGATGTTTCTTTGAAAGATAAAACTGGAAATATTTATCTACTGAAATGGCAGTTCTATAGTGAAAAAGAAAAGTAAATTTAAGAGGTTCTTCTTTTTTTCTGAAATTCATCAAAGTTCCTGTTTGTTTATAGCAATTCATTGTTCACAAGAATTATCCTTACCTGTGTGTCAGCTTTGTTCTTTTATGTAGTGTGTAAGTTTTATTAGTGTAAAGCTCAATTTCACCTTTGCTATGAATTGCATGTTTCCTTAGCTGGTGAGGACACTGCAAAGGAGCTGTATGAAGTCTTAGAGCCAGGTATGTATTTTGCAACTGAGATCTTGAAGTGTTTGAATGAAATAGATGCATTCTGAAGTGTGATATAAAAGATGATAATCATATGCTCTCTTCTTTTTAGTAGCTGCTACTGTAGAGGAAGCTATTGAGGTTTTGGAAATTGATGAAAAAACAGGTACATTTTTTTTAATAGATCACCAAAAACATATTTTTCTTCCTCTTGTATTTGTTATTTCTATATGTGTCAACAGTGCACAGAAATGTGCTCTATGA
Source organism: Crypturellus undulatus (assembly GCA_013389825.1). Taxonomy (NCBI): domain Eukaryota; kingdom Metazoa; phylum Chordata; class Aves; order Tinamiformes; family Tinamidae; genus Crypturellus; species Crypturellus undulatus. The sequence goes on along the minus strand of VWPW01005270.1, from coordinate 192,058 downwards.
AGTGCTTCCAGCTTCCCTTGAAGGGGTGGCGTGTGTCCAGTTCAGAGGTTACAACTCAGGAAAACAGCTGTAAATTTTTGCATTTGTTGCCTTGGTGCGAGGGAATTTCAGATGAGCAGTGGGTTAAATGTAGTTCAGAGCTGTGCTCCAGGGAGGTCAAAGCAGCCAGTGAAGATTTTTTTTGAACACTCCTTCAGTTCAATCAGAGCAAAGTGACTTACATGGGAGTTTTGTCTGAGCAGTGGTCATTGAATTTGATGCTATTTCATGTAGCTTTTCTGTCTGAAAAGTGTGCTGTGATGTAAGAAATTGGGCAAGTGATCATTGGTGTTTCCTAGAAATAACAAATGTAACCAAAATCTCTTCCTGAGTAATAGGAATTAAAGTCAATAATTAAGAAGGGCTAACCTATTGGACATAATACCTATTTAGTGGCATAATTTTTTTTTACTACTACATTAACATAGTTGCTTTTTGTTAACTCTTCCTTGTTTTTTGATGCTGATTTGAGTGGGGGGAGTGGTGTTGCAAGGGAGATAAAAACAAATTGTGGTGGTACCGTATGTAACTTCCATCTGTAATTTTCTCTGTAACAGTAGAAAGCAAACCTCCTGAAGAGAAAGTGGCCAGTGAACCTGAAGAATCAGGTTTGTATAGTCCCATTTGCATGAGTTGACTACTTTTTGATAGCAGTATCCTTCTCCTTTTGGGAGTAGATAAGAGAAAATAAGTCTTGGTTTTGTTTTTGTTTTTCTTGAGGGAGTCGGAGGTAAGAGGTGTGTAAACTGGCTGTATTCTTTAGTTTAAGAGTTTTGCTTGTGGCTAGCAGTATGTAAGACTGTGAGACTGTGTGACTTTGTTTTGTTTTTCTTCATTTTGTTTTGTGTTTTTTTTTTCGTTTTGTTTTGTTTTTCTTGAGGTGGTCGGAGGTAAGAGGCATTTAAATCACAGTAGCTGGAATCATTAGGTTAAGAGTTTTGCTGATGACTAGCTTAAACACACAATCTGGATTAAAAAGAACTGAGCTTAGAAGTGAGAATATTGTGTAGCTAAAGATAAAACATAATGAATAGACACTTTTTTAAAACTGTTCTCAGTGGTGTATGAAACTGTGAAAGATGAGATTTGTGATGGTACGATTTCAGATTTCTGAATCTTTGCTTTTGGAACAATATATAGTCCTGCAAATTATTCTTTATCCTCCTTTAACAGCCTTTTTATTGGAAGAAATGTAGATAAGAGAATTTGTATCTCTATTCTGCAAAAGGAATATTAGGGGCCAGTCTAAGTCATTGGTTTCAACATAAAAGCGAAACTTTTTGTAAACATTTTAATAACTCTTCAGTTGTAAATGATTGTGTACTTTTGATTTACAGAAATGCCTATTGAAGTTGAGGATTATTCAAATAATAATCTAGTAGGTAAGTTAATATTAAGTGTTTGGTCCCCTCCCTCCCTAAAAAAAAAAAATGTTCTGGATTAATGCTACTGATTGTTAATAGGTTATTTGGTAGCAGTTCCAAATAAAACAGTGACTACTTTTAATTTAAAAATTAATTTTAAATGATTGCAGAGAGAAAGTTGAGTATTTTTGCTGTAAAGGGAATTCAAAATATGGGCCTACCTCTGTTCTGTATGAGTGGTTGTGGGTGTATATGTGAAAGGCTGCAGCCCATTCTTTAGCCACTGATCTGCTGCTAGATTTTTTTTTCTCATATTGTCACATATTTTTATTGACAAGGCTAATTTTAAGAACAGGAGCACTTGCAGTTCACCCATCAGGTGTCTGAGAGAGTAGTGAGCATAGTATTTACCAAAACAAACTTTGAGTATCCAGCTACCTAATGAAAGCAGTTTCTAGGTTTGAACCTAGGGCATATTGCTGCAGCTGATTTGATTGTCGGGGTTTAGTCTTAAAGTTGCTAGTGCAGTTTTGGCTGCATCTCTTAACAGTGAACTCTCAGAAGTTGCAACGTGGGAGTCAGGAGTTTATGCAGTTTTGTTTCTGCTTTGTTCTGGTTAGTGAGAGTCAGCGGTCACTCAGCTGTTAAGCTAAGGAGTGTTTCAGTATCTTTCTGTATTAGGTAATCTTTGTGCAACGCAGGGTCGTTTAAGTCGTGTGATGCCTGGGTTGTTCTGTGTGAGTTTTTTTTTTGTTTGATTGGTTTTCTTTTGCTTTATTTTCTTATTTCTTTTCTTGTGGGGAAGGAATTTTTTGGATATGTCAATAGTAGAGAGAAATAGGAGGAGAAAAAAAAAAAAAACAGGAGACCTGTATTATTATCCAATGCGGACTAAAGGCATAGATTATCTAGTGTATTATTTTAGCTGAGCTGAGCTGATTCAAAATGCTTCTATTAACACATTGTGTCTGTGACGTCTGTCTAACAATGTTTAGTACAACTGTCACATGGTATACTTAATCTAAGAGTATTTTGTTTCATAAGAACGAAATTTTTTTTATCCAAAGCTTATAATAGCATCAGAACAAGGACTAGATACATTTGGCAGCATAAACAAAAAAAAAAATCAGTGAAGACAAAAGTGAATTGGTTTGCTGTTTCAAGTTGCACCTGTAAAATAAGAAAGGGTATGTCTGTTTTCTCTAAGAAATATGTTTCAACTCGCTGCTTAAAGTTAAAATAGGGAAATAGTACCTGGTAGGACTGTTGTAATTTTTTAAAAGTCAATAATTCTACTTGCATAGTATCAACTATATTGATATGAGGGTATTGATTGATCATGACTTCCATATGTTATTTTAAAACTAATTTCAAAATCCGAGTATCAGTTCAGAATCTTTGACTTTTGTTTGTGTGAATCGTATTTATGTAGGTTTTTATGCTGTAATAACTCAAGCAGCAAATGCATTTCCCACTTTCATGAAAGGAAAACTTTCATGTCTTGCACAGTTGTGGATGGTTTTTCAAGTATTCCACGATTATAGCTTCTCTTAATTGCAAGAGGGCCTGGGTATGATGGGGAATTGAACCAAATACTCGATTTTTGTGTTTTTGGAATTGTGCTTCTATCCTTTCCTTGTATTGAGATTCAAAGAGTCCTTGCATAGTTAAGATTAACAATGACTTGCAGCTTGCAGGTGGCCTTTAGCACTCAAAGTAAAATATCTTGATAAATTCTGTTTTAGTACTGGAATAGTCTCTGGCACTGCTTTCGATTATTGAGCATCGCATATAGCTTTTCTGAAAAGGCAGGTTTTGGGATAGGGAAAATTCCCTTTTGTTTTATTGTTGTTATTAACTACCAGAATTTAATTTTCATTTTACTGTCTCCTGTTTAAAATATGAGGAAATTTATTTTTTTGGCATTATCAGCAAACATAGGATGTGGGGAAAATAGTATCGTGTTATATATAATTAATGATTTACATTACCTGATATCAAGAAAGTAAATTAAAACGAAAAGAGCAAACTAGACTGTAGGTTTCCTAAGTATGGCTTAGCTGATATTCACACACAAATTTCTCATCATAAAAATTACAAGTGCTGAAATAGATGAAACCTGAAAAGATTTTTTTTCCCTTCACTCTTTTTCAAAACAAGTATAAGACACTTCTTAAAGCATGAAGTCTTGAGTTTAGTTTTTAAGGGAATGTTATCTCTGTTCTGGTACCTCTTGTGGGGGCAGGAAAAGTAATAACAGTATCAGTGAAAGGAGTCAACATTTTCTTTTGAAAAATAAAAAAAAAGCCTTGAATAATTTGTGTAGTTATGTAAAAAACACTTTGAAGGCAGAAGAACCATCAGCCACTCATGTAACATTTTTACTAACAGTTTATTTGCTGCACACAAAGTATTGAAATCATATAGTGCCTCTGAAAATTAAAAGGAGACATAAGTAAACTACAAGTTACATTGCTATTAAGTATTCTTTCTTGCTTTTGTAATTTAAGAGTTCAAATGAAACATTTTCTTATGGTCTTTTTCCTATATTGCTGCAAATGTTTTGTTTTGCTTTTTTGTAAGAATTCATATAAGGATTTGTTGTCAGAATTTTATTTCTCTCTGTTCGTGCAACTTAAAGTTTGCAAAGCAAATATTCCCTCTTAATTCAACAATAATTTATGAAGCTCATAATTACTAGAGGCACTTAAGAACTGTGAATGAAGAACATCTATAAGCACTTTATATAACTATATAAAATGTTCTTTTATTTGTGAAATAAACTTAAAATCAGGTAATTACGAAAATAGTCAGAAATGTTACTATAGACTCCTTATTCTCAGGTAGCATAACGTATCAGGTTGTCTGTTTTTTGTGTAAAACAGAGGAACGTATTTGTTTTGGCAGGAAAGAGGAAGAATGTAGTTATATATGAGGAATTTCTTTGTATGTCCAGGTTTGGCATGGGATGTTTGGCATGGAGTATGAGTCGAGTTTCCTGATGACGTTAGGGTATATTACCAGAAAATTTGATTATGCAATTGCATCTTTAAGCATTTGTGTGTGTACTGTTTTTCCATTCCTCAAATTTACTTCTACATTTATAACCAATAAACTTAAACCAGTAGGGTAGTTTAGCTGTAATAGTAGTTTACATTGTTATAAATCATTGTACTTAAGTTGTGGTATAATAGACCATCCTAAAATGCTTTTGGGATTTCTGGCCTATTTTACCTTAACATAAAATTTGCAGAGGTTTTTACAGTATAACACTAGCTGCAGACTTATCTGAGGGGGAGGCGTGTTTTATTTTTTGAGATACCTTTGTTCTCTGCAATTAGATTTGGATCCTTCTTTTTTTTTTTCAGACCTAAAATAGTTATTTTTCCCCGTTTCATCTTATATACTGGACATTTTTACAAGCTGACATTCGTTTTACCAGCTGCTGAATTCCCCTATGTGTAGAGAAGTTCCTATGTCCCAACGTCAACCCTTCTCCATTCTTTCATCCCCCATGTCCATTTTCTTGTCCTTGGCTTAGAAACAAACAAAAAAGGCAATTATATTCATGTATTTGTGGCATGACCCAGATCTCCTTTACCAATTAAATGAAATGCCATATACTCAGAAAACAAATAAATAAAATTGTTTAGATAGATATTTAAAGGTTCCTATTTCCCACCTTCTAAGCAACTTTGTGTGTATTCATTGGGTATGATGGCTCCTAGAAATGACAGCTTTCTCAAATTAACTAGTCTGATACAAAGTTGCGTTTTTTCACATTTAAGGTGATTTATTTTTTTTAAAGAAAGGTGTGTTATGGTTGGTCCTTTAATATAGATTTCCCCTTATTTTTTCAGATACTTAAAGCTTCAAAAGAAAAGTCCCTACATCAGGAGGACCAGCCCTAACCATACGCTACAAAAAGGGGAGCAGATGGTTGTAATAGACCTCACAATGTAATTACTGAGCAGTTCAGGGTTTGGGGAGTGAACACTAAGATATTGTAAATGGGTTATAGCCAACTGTTATTTTAGTACGCTTTTTTTTTTAACATTTGGATGTTTAATTTACATTCCTGTCTATTTTTTTTTGTCAATTTCAGTGAATTCACTAGTTTTATCTTTCTTCTGTGTTTGTGACAGGGTTGTGAATTTGATTTGCATTTTATACGTACTGTTCAAGCAATTTGTTAATATTCTATTTATAAAGTAGCAGCAAGTACATTTTTTCAGATTTTAATATATATCTTTTGTTGTGGATTCATACAGTATGTACAGGGCAGTTTGGTCAAATGAAGCGCTTAATATTATGAATTTTTACATGTTTTATAACTGCTGATATAGCATACAGCCTAAATGCATTTTATTGGAAACACTAATCAGACACACACTGAGCTGTGAAGTTTGACTTATATCTCTTTGCACTGATGTTATGTCAACAGTTACACTACATCAATTTCAGGTCATTTAGAAGTAGTCTAACAATTTACAAAATGTTTGTGTTTAATTTGTAGCAGTAAAATTTTCAGATTACTAAATTAATCCTTTTTTACAAACCTTTTATGTTTGAATTACAGCTTTTTATGCACATTTGATTTTAAAGCAAATACAAGTCTTGAAACTAGATAATGGTCTGACAGGGAGTCAGTGTAGATTAAAACCAAGCTGAGTAGCTTGAATCAAGTTGAATTTAGTAAAATTCTTCCATTTTGATCAAAATATCAATGGTACCACAGCTGGATTCAGGAAGCAGGGTTCAGTGAACTGTTGACAAAGTCAAATTTGCATAAATGCTGGACATATGAGTAAAAAAAAATCAACTTTGCAACTATAACCTTAGAAAAATAGGATGTTGAAATTTAAGACCTATAATTGTTAATGCTCTTATAAATGGTACATTTCTGAAATTAGACTTTTGAGTGGTTTAGAATTTTAATATAACAGGTGTTTACTTATTGCATGCTGCTATTCCACAATTATAAAGACACATTTTATTCTTTGGCATTTTGCATATGTTCCTTCTTGGCTCAGGTATAATTGCTGTGATTTTAAGAAATTACCAACTCTGAAGTAGGAGATCAGAAGAAAGTAAGCAAGCTAAATTTCAAAAAGAAGAAACAATGTTGTAACCCTAACAGTGGCTGTATTTCAGTTGACAGGGAGATTTAAGAAATAAAAATCTGTAACTTTTTTTGAAGATTTTATGTGCTTACATCTGTAGTGAAAGGGACATAATATATGCCTATTTTGGGGATGGGGCTTTCTGTAAGACTCCCCATAGTGAGTGTTAAAAGTGAATAGTAAACAGAGAGGATGTCCCAGATTTTTTTTGTGGGGCTTTTCAGGAAAGCAATAATGCTCTTAGACTGTGATGTGGTTTGGGACAGATGTTCTTACTAGAATATAATTAGCTGTGATTGTGAATTGCAGAGCAATAATTTCTACAAAGCCATATTTTTCTGTGGATGCTTGAGAATAATTTTAGACTGGTGAATGGAAATTTTTTTTATATCATAATGGCAGCCTATTTGCAGGATTATGGGACTGTGAGAGTTTATTATGCTGTGATCAAATTTCAAACACTTGTTATTGGGTATGTGATTTTATGTGCTTCATGTTTACAAGAATACGCCAACCTGGGCAAGGTCAAGAGGACTAAAAAAAAAAAAAAATGTATATTTAATCTGTTTTAATGTTTGGCTGCAATAAAACACAGAAGAATATCTTTGTGTTTCTACTGTTGTTTTTGATTATTTTAGCTATGGAGGTAAATATTTACTTTGGGTACTAATTAATGTTACTATTTTTCAAATAAGCATTAGATTTATATACATATATGTATATATATATGTTATATATAGATGAAAATGCAGTATACCATGATGAAGAAATCTAGCAAGAAGACGTGGTTCTTCTGGTGTTTCAGTTTGTGGCTGTTTCCTCTTATCCTATCGCTGACCACCACTGAAAACAGTGAAAACATGAAAAACAGTTTTGTTATTTATGGATAAATCTTTTCATTTTAGCAGCACCTAGTACATAAAATGAATTGCTTTCTGTGCAATTTAATTCATTCATTCATTAAAAAAGTTTTACACATAATTTTGAAAACAGTTAAAGTTTCTGAAGGAAATGGAGAAATTGAGGAAAAATGGGATTGGAAAGAAGGTCTGAAATAATGTTTGGTTTGGTTGGTGATGGAACAGACTTGAGAAGGTTTGCCATCTTATATCTCTGCCTTTGAAACAGATCATATTTTTACGTCTTTCTCAAAAATAGTGTAATTAAAAACATTTCCACTATCAGGACTAGCTAGAGATCAGTTTGAGAGAAAAAACAATATATACTGAGTATGATGTTGGAAAGGATTCTTAGGTATGATTGGTGAGAGCCAGGAAGAAAAAAGATCTCTAGAGCTAACGAGATGAAGCTTTCGTAACTTCCAAAGCAGCTACGAAGAAGATGAACTTGGAATAAATAAAGATGATGGGAGAAGCTTTGGTGAAATCAGTGATACTTAATTTGATTTAAGTATCACTTTAAGTGATACTTAAATAGAGATTTAATAAAAGTCTAGGAGAATCTGAAAGAACAATGAAGCTTGGAGCAGGAGTAGGTACAGTTTGCTGTGGGTAAAATGCTGTACGAGCCTCAGTAGTATAGAAATGGGAAGCTGGGCAGCTTCTGATGAGAAGCTGGGGTTAAAAAAAAAAGCGCGGAGAGGAAGAGGGCAGAAGAGGATCACTGAGTGGCCTGGACAGAACTAGAGACTGGTGTCAGGTGAGAACATCACTTTTGGCAATAGGGAAAAATAAAGGAGAAATGGCTGGTTAATTCGTGGACTGTTATAGTAACTTATTTTGTAGATCTTTTTCATTTCTTGCCTCGACAATGCCAGGATGTGATTGAAGAGATGATTGACTTCCACCGTTATCATATTTATTTGACTTTACCTTACTATAATGTAGTTAGTATTCACTGAGCCTTGGGCAGCATGTAGGAGTCTGAGGTGTAATATCTGCATGTTCCGGAGGGGCGGCTGTCAGCTGGTAATCAAGGGTGAAATTGTTTGATGCCCATGCAATTATGTCTGCAGGTATATATGTTTTTTGTTTGTTTTTCTTTTTAAGCCAACTGACCTTTCTGTTAGTATTCTCTGAGAAGTATTCTGGAAACAAAATATTGGAAGTTTTGGGGGAAAGAAATTGGGAAGAGAATGACAGTGTTAGAATGATGAGGCAAGATGCTTGAAATGTTGCAGAGTGGGGCAGCTTCAGGAACTGCTGAGAGGGGAGAATAGCAGAAGAGCAAGCCAGATACCATAAGTTCTGCCTTCCCAACAGGCACACGGTATGCAGGATTCTGCTGCAGCGCGCAGTATGTCTTTTGCCACAGTTAATGTTCAAATACTTACAAACATGTAGGTTAAATAATTTTAAAAGTTAGAGTAAGGCTAATGATTCCACGTGTCCAAATAATTTCTGAAAATGAGATTTAGTCTCCCACTCTATTTCAGTGTTTTCTAATTTTTAATCAAATAGATAGAAACTACTGAGAATACATATGTATATTTATAAATGGCGAACGCAACTTTTTCTTACACACATACCGTGCAAGCTATTTTGTATCACTTAAATCTATGAAATATCTGAAGGAGAAAGATTATGAAATATTCTATGACAGAAGCAGCTATGTAACATGCGAAACATCTACTGAAAGTGACTTTTTATGTAACTACAGTTTAGACAGTAAATTGTGATTAATTTAAAAAATAAAATTATATTTAATCATACCCAATCACATTTTAAAATGTAAGCTATAATTTTATTTATAATGTGACTTTATTTATGAAAATGTTTTACAATTCTGCTTTTAACTTTTGATCATAATTTATCAATGTAAATCTATTTCATTTAAATCATATTTTTAATATTCCAGGAAAAAGTGAAAAAGAAAGTGAACAAGAAATAAAAGATAAAGGTAAGTCTGTTGTATTTAACAATACACTTTGGAGAAATTCAAACTTACACTTTCTGGAAGAACTGATTAAATTAGATTAAATACTATTGATACTTAGTTTCTGAATATCTTACGTAGATAAACTGGATTTGAACAGCCATATAATGTGCCTGTTTTTGTAAGTAAACAATCATGCAGTCCATTCCAAAGCTGAAAATACTGATTTTCCCCTTTAGATGGCCACGGACTGCAGTGATTCTGTTTCAATTGCGCCTCCTGACAGAGGGTCTTTCGGAAGGCTCCTGTTGAGATGTGCTGTTTCAGCCTCCCATGTTTTCGTGTGTGTCGGGAGAGCTTTGCAGGGCAGCCTCTGTGGTGGAGCATTCTCAGGGAATTACTGCTGCCTCGTGGTGCTGTTAACCCTTCTTTCTTTCAGATATACTGCATGCACATCTGCGTAAGATTTCTTACTACAGTCTCCCAAGCAGAAGTTTGTATGTTTTGCTTGCATGGGGCTATTTGTAAAGGTATGGTCTATTCCTTAGAAGCATTTGAGCAAATCTAGAAGGCGGTGCAAGGGAACATGCCTTCGCACAGTGTTTGTGTGGCAGCTGGCATAGCAGAGATGTAGTCCTTGCCTGGTGGATTTGTCACTATTCTGCTCCTAGTTTAACGCTACAGAGGTCAGAGCATCAGCGCACAGTTCAAAGACCTGGTTGGGAGGCAGGCTGAGCTGCCAGGGCCCGAACGGCCAGATTGGTACTGCAGTAGCTGGGTTTGTGCAGCACCCTGCCCGCCTTAGTGAGGCTTGTCTTGGCTAAGTAGAAGCCACATATGGATGACAGGGCTTAAGAGTGTACGTGTATTGTCTTGTCACCTTCGCTGTTGTTATTTCTGACCTTGAGCTGCTTTGTGGCTCTAGGCAGATGCAGCAGTGCTCGAGGTACATCCATCCGTGCACACAGCAGCACATACCATCGGGGAAAACCGGTAGGTATGTTAGAAAGACACCAGATGGCACTAAAACTAGCCTGCTTCACCCCAGAGTTTGCTCTGCAAGCGTTTCTGTCTAGTTTAGATTAGGGTAAAAATGTATAGAGGCAGGTTTGGTGGTGAAATGAGGAGTACTAAAGGGTTTTCAGGTCTCTCTGTCCTACACTGCCATTGAGGTTGGCCATTTGCATTCCCTGTCTCTGCAGGAGGTTTGCACAGTCCCTGTCGTCACCTAGATCACATTTTTATCTGCCCTAGCTGTATGATTTTGCCTAATGCTATCTAAAAGTCTTGGGTCCTGGGCTCAGGCATATATCTACCAAAGAAAGCTCTTCCACTACTACTAGTTGAAGAAAAAGGCAGTCAGGAATCCTACTGCTAGCTGCTTTAATCCTACCCTTCCAATTCTCCTGTACAGCTGTTATTTGTATTTTTGGGATCTGAATACTTAATAACGAAATATTTTATGATGGTGCTGGTTTTGGCTTTCTATATTTGCATGTATATATAAGTTTATAGGACTTTCAAATGATTCTACTAATTATTTGGATTTATAAAGTCTAAAAGACTTTCTGTGATTGAAAGTATTTACTGCTTTCAGAGTGGATCTTACAATATTAACAGTTTTCACTGCCACAGTCTTCATTGTACATTGTTAGCCTAATGTTTTAAAAATTTAATAACTTCCAGTAATTTTTAATAATTGTTTAATAATACTTTATCAAATCAAGTTTTACTGATGCAGCTGATTTTTCCACCCTTCATATTCAGAAAAAAATGAACATCAAACACTAACTTCCACAATAACAGCTTCTAGAATATAAATCTCTTTCAGAATATATCAATCTGGGCTTTCAAGGGGCTTAATGACATTGCATTTTTATTATAAGAGGATTTATGTTCCATAAGGTGCTATATTGACTTTTTAATGTTGATTGATATAGAAGATGTGGAAAAAATGTAAGCATTCCTGGCAAACCCTTTCAACTGGTGTTTGACAGGATGCAAAGATAGTGAGTTATTAAAAAGATTTTATCATTCATTGCTCTTTTTTTCGGTCCTTACTGTCTTCCCAACAGTGTTTCTGATTAATCATCTTTTTTTTTTAATTAAAATTTATATTTAGAGACTGTGCATATTGTGTGCTTCAATTTCTTCACCCTCATTCCAGGTCTCTCTTTGAAAAACACAAGCAGATGTAAAAAAAATGAGGTATATGAATAGATTGCTTACTTGTATCTTGTTGGCTTTTGTTTTGAGTTTTCCACTAATACATTAGTGAGAGATAATAGCAGCTCTAGCAAATTGTTTCTGCTCTTACCAGCTATCACTTGTTCAGCCTTTATAGCTGCTTCAGTTTGCCTGCTCACTTAAAATCCTTGATATGTCTGTCCCTTCACTGTTAGCATGCGTAGCACCCTAGTTCAATTCCTGGGGCTTTCTAAACTTCTTTCTGCTTTGTCTTTGTTTTAAATAGATAGATGAGGTATATAAGTTGGTATCAGATGAAGCCACATTTCTTGCATTTAAAAATATAGTTACAAAAGTTATTAAGCTACAGAAATTGTAGAGTTCCTTTACAGAGTCATGACAAACTCGAAACAGGTTGCAGTCTTTAATGGTCTTTCTCACGTGCTGCCCCTCAGGATAAAGAATGACCAGAGATCTTTTTGCTGTTAGTTCATTATGACTTTCTTCTCTATTGTCTACCCGCTCAAGTATATTTCTCAAGTGACAAAGTGACAAACACCAAAAAAGATACTGAGTTGCCGCAGTATATGTGTGTTATAGAGAAAGTTAATTTAAGCAGTGTGTGAAGAAATATTTTGGGTGAGTATCTGTCTCTGTCTAGGAAGAAAAATTCATTACTCAGAAAAAGGAATTCTTTAATGCTAATTTTAGAAGATGAAATAGATAATTTACTTCTACGCTATTTTCCAACAGAATATCAGTAGTGTTTTATAGTCTACTTTGAACTCTAATTTGTATATTAACTTCATAGATAATCCTGAAGAATCAAAATTAAATAGTACATAGTGTTCTAATACTTCAGGTTTGCTTTGCTCTACATAATTGAGAAGGGTTGTCTGCCTTATTTACAAGAAAGGGATCAGACTGATACTTCAAGTAGTTGGAGAGAATTGGGAGTTGAAGATGTATCAATGCATTAAATTATTTCACTGGTAGTACAATCCAAAGCATTTATACAACATCCATAAGGCCTCATTCCACAGGAGGTGTATTAGGTGTTTTGTGCACACACATAGGATAGTAAAAATTAATTTTAAGTTGGGAGCTTCTTTTTTGTATTTTGGCTTGTCATGTATTGAATATTCTTTGATACTGCTTAACAAAAAGGCATAAAAACTGGAAAAATCATTTTCCACTATTGAAGTGTTTCTTTCACACACTGAACATTAGCATAGGTAATTACAAAAGTAGTTTTTACTTTTCAATACTTTTTGTATTCGAACAAGATATATAATCTGTGGAGTTTAAAACTCTTCCTCTAGCCTAAATGTAGACGTTTGCAAAAGGGTGAAATACGTCTCACTAAATCCGTGTTTAGCTGCATTGGCTGTAGAATGAGCTTACCCACTTAGCTCGCTCCCAGTATGGTCACTTCAGGTAGGTGAGCTGAGCTGCAGCCATACAAAATCTACTTCTAAAAGTGAACACATGCTATTGGTTTCCTCATTCAGATATATAATTAAAGCCTGCGTCAAATACGAGCTGTGGACTGAATGATTAATGTTGTTTTTCATAAAAGTTCTACAGGTCTCAAAGTCCAAAAATGTTGCATAACACTGTGCTAAACCAAATGCATTCAGTGCAAAATTATTAATATCTACTTCTGTACAGAAAACCAATCAGGAAATTCATCTCTGGTTTTATATAAGAGTTGCCTAATTCTAGTCTTTGAATGAAGACAAGACTCATCTCTCACAAGAGAGATGAATTATGAAAATACATGCCACAAATAAAATTATTATTCTGTAATTGTTTCTTATGAACAACATCTAATCAACAAAAAATAATTTCAGAAGGAAAACCCTGTAGAACAGTTTTTATTGCAATGGAAATTGTTTCTGGAGTAACTGCTGCTAAAGATTTACTATAGTCATTAAATTCAGCAGCTTTATTAGTCCCTAAAATGCCTCTGTTTTTATTGTCTGATTGCTTCCCCAGATAAGTTGATTACAGTGGTTTTGCCTGTTCCAGAAGTACAGCTTGGAAAGAGCTTTTAATTATTGTAGTGTTGCAGGCTTTAAATTGACTAGTTGTAGTTACTTGCTTTTCATAACTTCTCTCGTTTCGTTTATGGAAACCAATAACAACAAGTGTACCACTTAAACGGGCTGTAACTCACCAAGTGAGGTGGTTTTGGTCATGATCAATTCCATATTTTTCAGGTGCCCACTGAAATGCTCATTTCAGCTGCCCATATTTTAGCTGGATAAATAAATTATCCATCTACAAGTTCCCAAGTGCACTGTTACCCATTTCACAGACAGGAAAGGAGGGTGGTACCTCTGGAAATTGCTTTCTTAGACTTTAGCAGTTTAAGATTGGCCTTCATCTAGAATAGTTATGAGAGGGCATCACGCATAGAGGTTTCCAATACATTTAAGGAGTTGTAGAGCAAGTGAGGTATCCATGTTGCTTGGTTTGTTTTCCCCTAGCATGAATGGGCAACGAAACCCCCTCTGATGATAACTGAAACTCACTTATGAGATGCTTTGTTATACAGGACATAAATCTAAGTTGTCCACTGCTCCACGCTTTTTCCAGAGCTCTGCACATGAGAAAGGGAGCAGAGAGCATAGAAAAGGGAATACTGAGAGTAAAAGGTGGAGGAAGAGCTGAAAAAGGCAGCAAGAATGTGTGGAATACTATTCAAGTTGGTCCTAGTTGAGATTTCTGCAGGATAGTAAGTGATATTTTATCCAATCCTGGCCAATAAAGCATAATTCTTTTGAGAGGCCAAACTGATCTGGAGCTACAATGTCATAGCCAGGTTTCTGTCAATAAAAATGATTTTTTCCTTAGCCTGACTGTATTCAGATGAAAATGTGTGAAAAATATGTCAAAAGGGACACCTGACTGTTTCTCCTGTGGAGGGTAGAGATAAGGATTAATTTAATCTTTCTAATAATTATTATTAGTTTTTTTTGTTATTTTTTTGTCCCCATTTGTTCCGTTTACTTTAAACTTAATGTGAGATGTAGCCAATTTTTCTATATACTAGCAATATGATATGCTAGAATATATTTGCATATGATTTTCGGCGTTAGTTCATATAATTAGTTGGCTTGGAAGCATTTACTACACTAACGTAATGGAATTACTTGGCATTTTACACCAATGTCAACTCTTTTGTTCCACTTGGAAAGTAGAAAAGTCCTATATAACTTAGTTATATAGAACCATTTGATGATTTGAGGACATGTGTCTAGAAATACTAGACATTCTTAGATTTTGTTAATTTCTTAGGCAAATTTTTATATTAAAAGTTTTAAAGTTTGAAGAAAGTGCCCTTCCATTTTAATTATGTGAAAAACATCAACATCAGAGTTACGAAATAATTTGCCTGATTATATTTTTGAACATTGCTTAAGGAAAACAATAGTTTACTTAAGGAAATAAAAAAAGTAGATTTGCTTAGATGAATATTTGCTAGAACTCGTTCTTCATTTTTTTTTTTTTTACATAATTTTGCTTTTAATGTAGAAAGGTAATAATAGCACCTGTAATTGAGATTGTTTTCAATGGTAAGGCGTAGTTTTTAATTGTTTAATTGCCTACAACTTCTCTGGATTAAACCATTGCGGTGAAATTTTCTATTTTTGGAAAGAAATTTTGGAAATTTCTTTCTAAAAACATGCATTTTATAAGCTTTGAAGGAAAAACTTTAGCAAGCACACAAATTTTATTTTCACTAATTCATTTGTTTTTCCTACTGTTTAAATTGAAGAAAAAAAAAAAAAGTAGAGTCAGTGTATGTTTTTCCTTCCACAGGAGAAGTTAACCTTAATAGATAAAAAAAATATAGTCAACACATGCATGTGGGAATTAATATTCATCAGTGGATTCCCAATGATATAGCAGGGTCACCTTGATTTAGGTGCTTTCATCTGAAGCTGCCAGTGTGCTGGTGAGTTTCACAAGCTCTGAGTATATGAACTTTCAACTAGAGAGCAAAGAGCTACTCAGTCAAGCACTGCTGCTAAACTGAGTGGCTTCTAACTCATAAATAACTTGCTGCTACATTATGTGTACAAACATGAGAAGTGTTTCTTGCCAGAGGAACAAAAAGGAAGAGCTAGAGTAGAGTATCAAGGTCAGGAACAACCTAGGAGTCGATGGTTCCAGGAGAAGGAAATGAATGAGATGAACAGAAGATTAAGGGTTCATAAGATGTTGCAGATCATAAAAGCATATGTGCTTAATGCTTGCCAAAGAAGTCAAGGGATCTGGTATTAAGCCATTTATATTTTTGAAATTCCGTGGGTTTTTTTATTGGCACAGAGCTATGAAGATTCCTAGTCACATTGGCAACTGGTACAAGGAGCTTCTTGGAGAAGTTTCCTTTATTAAGAAATTAGAGAATGGATCTTGCCTGCTTAATTATAGCTTTGACATCAAGGTGCCCTGAGGTGTATAAATGTATTACGGGAATTGTAGAAACAATTGTAGAACCAGGTGGGGCCCTGAAAGTTTATTTAGTCTATGTTGTAGACAAAAACCTTATCAACTACGTGTCTTTTCTGGCAGATCATTTTACAACATGTTCTTAAAATTTTCTAGTAATAAGAATTTCACAACTGCCCTCAGCAATCTGTTCTGCAGTACCCATAGATACTGTTCCCAGATAATCAAGCCAGTTTTTTTCTTGTACCAGTTTTCATTCTTAGCCCTAACTGTGGTGATATAAAGAACTTATTCCTTCCATCTCTATATCTACTTTTTACATAGTTGTATGCACCTCTCTTACAGTGAGGCAAACTCTTTACTCTTACCTTTTTCCCATCCATTTCTGCTTGTGCAGATAGGGAGTTGGTTCCTCAGACAATTCAAGATAAAAATATTTTTTCTGAAGTCCTTCAGAAGTGAGAAATTCCATCAGCCTTTACTCAATCAGTTATTTATCACATGATGCATTTTTCATCTTGAGTATCTATCAATGCATTCATTTTTTCAAGTGGTGTTTTCTTATGCATTACAGAAAAAGACTATCACTGCCTTTGGTGATGATAAGGTCCCTTTCATCATAAAAAGCACAAATATGTAGGTATTTTAGCTTTTATATGCGAAAACAGATATATAAAATATATATTTTGTTGCGATTTGTTTGATCCCATAGCAGACTATTTAGTTTATGGCATCTTTGATACATTCTCGCTTCCAAAAGTGGAAGTTCACAAAAAAAAGTTTTTTTTTTTTTTTTTTTTTTTTTTTTCCGTATCATAAGGCAGAGGGGAAATACGGGATCGCTTGTCATTGCTGGTCAAAATTTATTCTTCAACAAAAAGAGCTAGTCTATGATTTTCTATGAGACTTCTTCCTAGCTTATTGTTTTAACAGTGGTAACTCTTTTCTCTGAGGAAGTCTTTTGTCATCTACTATGTCATCAGTCTTCAGCAATCCTAAGACAGAGGGTAACAAGCCTCCTCTTACTTCTAGGGAACCAATATTGAAAATTCTCAGTCTTATTCTTGCAGTACCGTAGAATGATGTATAAAAGAATTATTAGCACTTTAATACTCAATTAGATAACTGTAAATCTCCCAAACAGTTGTGTGATGATGCATTTCGTCAGATACATATACGCATTTTTCTTTCCTCTGAAACCAGATCAGTTAACTTCTTTGTAACATCCAATTTAATATATTGGGTCACATCTGCTAAAGGATTATTACACTAGAAGGAGGCAATGTATAATTTATTAAAATACCCCTGCAGGAATAGCAGGCTATCTATTTAATATACAGAAATGCTTGATGGTTATACTGAAAGCTCCCAGATGAATCCTTTAGCATAGGAGTAAAATGGGCAAATGAAAATAATTGCTCATTATATAATGTTTACTGTGTTATATTGGTGCCTAGCAGCTGAATAATATTTATGTTAACAGTTCTTTTTCAGCTTTGCATATTGATCTCCTGCTGGTCTAGAGCTGATATATGGTTGCACTGGAAATGGAAAGATAATACTCTTTTTTTTCTAATGGACACTGGCAAAAGGAGCTCTTCCAACAACACGTCATCAAAGTCAGAGGGAGGGGAAAGAAGTCTTAGAATTTTGTGCCAAGGACTTCTGGGATTTTCATTCACTCTCTCTTCTGAGCTGTTTCTGTCTCATCTCCTTGTAAACTCAAAGGCACTGTGAAAAAGAAACACTCTCCTAGAGGCGGTGAGAGTGTCTCAGTGGGTGGGAAAGCTTGTCTTTCCATCACTTCAAAGGGGTGTCACTGTTGTTGTACTTAACAAGTTGGAGAAAGACCAAATGACTCTATGTCTTTCTGTGAACCCTGAAAGTTAGAAAGCTGATGGTTATCCATCCTGTCTTAGTAACAGCACAGTTTCTGTATAACTGAACGATACTGGAAACAGATTGTGATTCATGGCACAGGAACTGAGAATTAACTTTTCTGTTCTACATCACTTCTTGCATGTGCAACCTCAGGCAGCAGAAGCAAACCCAATGTTTGAGAGTTTGGTGTCCAGCTGGAAGCTTCCTAGACCATATCTAGGGACTCGGTGGGACTGACAAGCTTCAGAGGTTCCCTGCTAGCAACAAATGGCACTTTTACTTAAGAGCTGTGAGCTCAGCCTATATGGAAAGTTCTTTTGCAGACTTACTTTCTTTCTCCTTTATCAGTCCCTGGGACCAATGACAGCAGATTGGTTTACTTCTGGTTTTGAGAAAGTCAGGCATCAGAGTTAACAATGGTCTTGTGAAACTGAGGTGCAAAGTTTTTGCATGAATTATCTTATCAGACTGCATTTTGATTTGCATTTTGCAAGTGCGGATTTGCATTACCTGTTAATCCTTTCTAAATGCAAGGTTCTAGGATGGATGGATCCTTGCTCTTATACTAATTCTGTGAGTTTTGCTGGATACAAGTACGTGAATGTTTAGAACAGAACCCAAGTTGAAATGCTTTTATTGTTTGCTTGAAAACAAAATAAATTCATCACTTAATTTCATCACTTATTAATTATTAATGTTTAAGCCGTAGCAAGATAGAATGCCAGCACAGACTGAAATAAATTCAGTTCATTTATATTTTCTATGGGCAAAGGCAAAAGATTCAGAAATCATTGTGCTAGTTTAGCATATTTGTGCTATGCTAAAGGTCCTGGAAACAGAAGATTTGTTTGAAAAAAAAAATTAAATTAAAAAGTGCACAGCATCTTTTTGATCCATTTGATTCCCTCATAATTGCATTCATTTCAAGACATAGGTTACAGTGAAACTCATACCTGGTTCAGAGAGCAAGAACATTAATGCACTGAAATTCTTTCCACATTCTGCACCTTATTTCACAGATTATACTGAAAGAGGAGTAAGCCCGTATAAGTCTTTCATGTAGCTTGTCACTTCTTACATTCTTGGTAGTTAATGCCCTAAAACTTTACGGTCATTTTAATTATAAAGAGGGTCACTAGGAGTGTAATAATAACGTAGTGCTACTTTAGTACCTTTCCTTTAAAAGTCTTAAGACATTTTTATATTTAAAGCTTCTTAAGACCTTATGAATAAGTGAATGGGATTTATTGGGATTGCTTCAACCATTGTTTAAAATTCTATCTTCCTCCTCTGAAAAGCAACATCATCTATTTAACTGTGCCTACCAAAGCTGCAGGATTGTTTGTAAAGGAAATGCAAGGTATATGCAAATTGTCTGAGTTCAGTTTTGGACACGACAATAAAAGTTTTGATCATCTTTGGTTCTTTCTGTTTAAGACTTTTATCTCATACAAACACAGTCAAAACTCTAGAGTGAGACCCTCTAATGCTTGGGCTGGCTTAGTATTGGTTTAGTATTAACTGTGGCTTGATATTTCTCTGGGGTTCTCCTAGATAAATGATTTGTGTGCCTAAAGCTTAGGCCAGGATCAGGATCTTGGTGAGGGGAAGGTGTTATTTAATGAATCATGAGCACAGCTTCTCGCAGTGTGTGGCTGGTCTGGGTATCGCTAAATGGTGAACCTGACAGCCTTGGAAGCAAAATAAAATATCACCAATTACAATTCCTTGTAAAGGACATCCAACGTGCTTATTACAGCATTATAGCAATATTGTGGTATTAAGCTGAGTGCATTAGATCTCGTTATTCCCTTGAAAGCAAAGAAAGAAGAATGGTATTTGGATTTAGCTTAACGCAAATTAATCATGGCTTTTCCTGTTGAAATTCTCACAGAGAAAATAATAGTTTTGTTTCTTTTTATTCTATTACTGACTTATTGACAGGAGAAGAAAGCCAAAACAATAATGCCTAACTTAATATATATGCTTCTAATTACAAATATACATAACTTGTAGTTATTTGTATCAAGGAATATGTATTTTAAAGGAAATGCAAAAGCAAAGTTTGCCTACCATGCATGTAGAGAAGTTTTCTGCTGTTAAATTCTTTATAAATGTGTCTTGATATTTCTTTTATGTTAATGCAACTAAATAGAGGTTCTTTGTGTGATATAGAGTAAATACCCATTCAAGTTGACACAATTGAGTTTGTTTCAAACACAGTTTGCATTGCACATTTTAATTCAAAATTTGCTACATACTGCTATGGCCTTGCTCATGTGTGATAACTTGCTTAAGCTACTGAAGCTTGATCACTTAAAAGTATTTTAATCTGAAAATTCACTGTTGAACCTGCCTTGAACAGGAAGTTGGATTAGATGACTGTGAGGTCCCTTTCACCCTGAAAAAAAATTGCTGATTCTTTGAACCTTTTTTTGTATTTTTAGACAGAGTAGTACTCAAGTGTCTGCACACAGCTTTAGAAATCATTAACATTTCCTGGTAATGATATTATTCACAATAGTCTTATAAATGTGGGAAAAATAACATAGTTCTTCCCTGTCTAATGAATCATTTGGATGACTTGGGCAACTGTAAAAGGAGAAAAAAAAATAAATATATTGGATGAAAAACCCTTGATCAGAAGCTCCTCTGCAAAGTTATTCGGTTTTAGGACTGAAGATTACTTTTTCCCGTAAGATTTTGTGACAGTAATGAATAAATAGGAAATCAATTTCTTTCCAGTTTATTTTCAAAATATCATATTGGAAAATCAAACACTTTACCAGTACAGAACTGATCTGTAATTAAAATCTACTTCAAACAATTGCTGTGAAATATGAAAAAGAAAGTAATGAAATGTGTGTATTTAAATCTTTCCTAGCTAAAAAGAAGAAGAAGCCAAAACTCTTAAACAAGTTTGATAAGACCATTAAAGCTGAACTAGATGCTGCAGAAAAATTACGTAAAAAAGTAAGTTTTGAATGTTTTGTTCAGAATTGTAAATTGTAACCAAATTAATATATATAAACATTCACTTGGAAACAGGGAAAACTACTTTGTGATTGCCTTTCCTGAAATTAACTCTTTTAAAATTAAATATCCAGGGCACATTTGTACTTCCATTTTCATTTCTGTCTGGTACTTTTTGTTGTTGTTTTGTTTTTTTAATCTTGACTGTACATTCATTCGTGTCTGTTAGTTCATTTTTAACCTCAAAAGTATGCACCTTAACTGGTGAAATTTTGACCTGAAACTCCAAAGGAGAAATGTATTTCTTTTTTTCTAAGTATTTTTATGGCACTGTGCTGGGTGCCATATCTGTGCTATCCAACAGAGTAACTCAGCTGTTCAACTCTTGGTCTTTGTGTGTGAGAGAAAATGGTATTCAGGCCATCAAAAAAGTGCTTAAATCAATTATGTGAAGCAGGGTTATATCTGTCATATCCACCATGGCATGCAGTCCACCCAAAAGTGCTCTTGTCCATTTGAAATTGGTAGTCAACTATTATAAAGGAACTTAGAATAATGTAAATGTGTTAATATGGATCTGCCTCTGAAGAGTATTTCTGATCCCATGAAACTTCTTAGAGGGTGAGACCTGCATTCGTGCTTTTCACCAAGGGCAATCCCTTTTGGTGATTTTGAATGTAGTATTTTTGACTCTGGAAAATAAAAACAAAACCCCCTCCTCAGATGTCTTCTATGATAGCTTCCAATACAGTACAATAAAAAATTAATCTCTGCAGTTGTAGCATTTTTCATATTTTCTTGATTTTCAGAAGATTTTTAACTGTGGGTATTTAGGTTTATATTGCCACCCATGCAGCTTCAGAGTTTTTATAAATCTAGGTTTGTCTTAGCCTGTTTCTGATGATCCTTTTCTCTAGAAGCCTTTTTTTAATGTGGTAGAACGTGCGTTTTGTGGTAGAACATTGGTTGATCGGACTGAGACATAGCAGAAATTTCTGATGTTTGTATAGCATCAGCTGACTGATTTAGCATCTGTGTCTCTTGGTGAACTGCAAACAATCATGGCTTTCTTGTAGGAAGCAGGATAAGCTTAGTAGCAAACCAGATGCATGTAATATTTATTTGAAGATAGCAAGACACTTGTGTATAATAACTGACTCATATTTATACAGCTGTAAGTGTTGGATATGGCTGCAGGATCAGATGCCAAGTATGGTAGAGCAGTGCTTAGCTTCTATTTAACACAGCTGCTGATTCTTCTCAGCCCTCTATCCTTGTTTGCTAATCAGTATCAGTCATGAAAATACCATAGGTACTTTCTGACTTCATTTGGGCAAGGAAGAGATGCAGAGAATATGTGAAGGTCTGAGCAATATAAAAATGATTCTGAAAATTCAGAGAAAGAATTCATATACTTACAAATGGTTCAATACTGCTTTTCTTCCCAAAGTCACAGTTACAATACAGCTGGTCATATGCAGAAATGAAATTTCTAGTTATGTATAGAGCTTTATTATTGTTCTATATGTTACATTCCAATTTGTGATATCTGTGTAGTCTTTACTGTACATTTTGGTAAAGTCATAGTCATCTCTGTATTGTTTTTACACTCAACAAAGTGGAGTAAGTAAAAGAAAACCAAAACTACTAATTTTTACCATAGGAAACGGATATATTGTTTTATGACAAATCACAATAAATTCTAACAAGTAAGCAGCAAAACTAAACAAAAATGTGAGTGAAACCTGTTGATTTGCAATATAGATTTTTTTATATTTTTGTTTCTAATTAGAAGTAACTAATATTATGCCATTTCCATGCAAATGAAATCTCTGTCTTCCAGGGAAAAGTTGAAGAGGCTTTAAGGGCCTTTGAAGCATTAGTGAATCAGTACCCACAGAGTCCACGAGCAAGATATGGAAAAGCACAGGTACTCAAAAAAGTGACAAGTTTTAAAATAAAATAAATAAGATAAACATGTTCTAACAGTGAAATTGTAGACACAGAAAGACTTAATTTATAATTTTGAAGACATTTTCTAACAAAAAAACAATTTATGTTATCCGTGAAATTGTATACTTTTCTGTCGTCCTTACTTCCTCGAGTACTTTTTTTTGCTTTACTCTAGCTTTAGTCTAGAACATGAAGGGTAAATAACAGAAGAAGATGTATAGTCCCTATAGTTTTCATGCAAACTGCGAATGGGAAGAGAGATATCAGCTGATGTCCTACTGCAGGAACGACAGGCGAAACTTGGTCACTGCATGCAGTTTGCTGCAGCTGGCAAATCAACACATGTCAGTCTGCCCTGGACTAACTGCTGCTTTTTGCTTAGTGAGGAATATCAAGAGGAATACAGGAAAGGCAAGAGATTTTCAGTTTTTTATAGGGAGACTGTTAAACAGTAAAGAACACAAATCTGTAGTCAAGGAAGCTTAATTAGTTCTATTGCTTGTGGAGTAAGCTTTTCTGTTATAGATATTGCCCTCCAGAAAAAGAAAGCAATGGAAAATAAATCCTATGTTCATAATAACTAATGCCATTTTACAGTGTCTCAAAAGAAAAGCCTTGTATTTTTATAAATGGTAGGATTGTCCCACTCAACTGTTTGTAATAAAAGCCTGTTTGAACTCGTCTTTATCAAGGTGAGCAAAGTGAAATCTTCACAGAGGAGGGGAATTGCCTTGTTATGCAATTAATGAGGCGTTTGGATAGGAGTCGCAACCAGTTTGCACTTGGTTGATGAGAGACATGCTAAAATCACAGGCACGGTTGTCTGAAAACTTACCACAAAAGCTCTTGATACGCGGTAGGCTGATCCTTTAATGCTGTCTGCAAGGGATAGTCTGCTGAACTCCTTACCCTCTTAAACTAGCAGAACACCTAACCTTGCATATATGTTGGGTACAGTTTTCTGTTAAATTATGCGTTTAATACTTACCTCTATTATGAAACCACGGTTATGTATAAGAGAAGACTCTTCTTCTCTCCTCATTAGCTCACTGCTTTTAGGGAGGAAGGCAAATAGCTGAAGACATGATTTTCCCAGTCAGAATTCTTCCCAGTGCCACAACTTAGTTGCTGCTTTACGATGATCTGTAATCACTGTATACCAGCTTGACAATGCTTAGAGGAGATAGAGACCAAGATCTACAGTGATAATTAGCATACGCTTATTGGGAATATGTAAGAACAGCTACAAATTCATTTCCATTTTCAGTGGTCTTTGCATGCTCTCGTTAATGTGTGACACTTTTTACGGAACAGCCACATTAGCTGTTGCTTGTGGAGTAAGCTCTGATGGCACTTTTATTGAATCAAGTGTGGCTTAGATGAAGCTGTTTTAAAGGAATGGGAAATCCACTGACAGATGGATTAAGATTTACATTGGAAGGCACTTTTGCTTTTAGAGAAATATTGATACTAACAAAGTGCATTCACATCACTATCAATAAAACTGCAGAGAGGGGTAAGGCTAACACTCAGGATTTTACCACAAGAGTGTACACTCCCCTTCCCTATGAAACACAAGCCAACATTGCATGTTAATTTTGTAGATTCTGCTTTCATTAAGATGTGAGGATTAATTTTCGTGATCTGTAAATAACTTTTTTTTCCAAAATTCTACTGTTTTCTCCAAAATTCTGCAAGAGGTTTTTTTTTCTTTTTTTCCCCCCAAAATTTGAACAATTCCCAATTTGAATTCTGGAGTTAAGGAGCTATACTTAGATGTAAAAAGTATTCAACAGAAATAGCATCTTTAAGGGTGAGAAGAACAGTAGACAGAGAGATCTTATCCTTATGGATAGTAGATAATTTGTAATATCTATATTGGTGAAATTAATCAGATCTTATTCTGAGTTTTTTGTCTCTTTCTTATATATCTCTTGCTATCCTCTACCCTGCAAGTTCCTCAGAAAAGGGAAAAGCAAACTTACTATTGAATATTAATCAGAAAAATAAATAGCCTTTTAAAATTAATTTCTGAATTTATCTCTGAAATCCACATATTGACCCTTAGCTTGCATTTGATCTCAGCCAATCAGGGCCAAATAAATATGCTATTGGATATTTTCCATATTCAATTTCAAAACAGCAGAACATATCACTGAATATGAAGAAGCATGGGGAAAAATTAAATTATTATTATAAATTGATTAATTGATAAAACAATGAGTTTAGATTGACCAGTGTGTATTACTACTGATGAGACGTTTGTGATGCAGTTATACTTTACTCTGCTAATTGGCTTAAGATCAAAGAAGATTAAGAAGAAATCTTAAAAAAAAAATAACGCTTCAAAAATTCAACATATTACATATTCTTTTTTTGTTTTTTCTTTTCTTTAGCAGTGAAAACATTATCAGAATGCCCTTCCAGCGGTGAAATCAGTAGTAGTTGCTACTTGGTCACTGAACCTGTAATTTCACAGCAAAGATCTTATGCTTTATTTGGTCTCTGTCTTGAACTTGATGAATGAATTAAAGTTCTTGAAGCATTATGTGTATAAAACTAAAATCTGGCTCAGGAAAGTTTTTGTGCAAAATCATGTCTGAATATCAGAAAAAATAATGTCTATGTGTTTAAATTTACTTCTTACAATGAGCTTAAGTTTTGGTATACAAATAATACATACACAACATTTTTTTTACATATTCTAAAAGAAGTTATTTAATTTTAAAAGCATAAATTCTGACTTCGGCAAATATTACCCAAAAATATTTGTTAGTTTGTACTACTGATGCTACTGCTGTTGTGTTTTTTAGATACAAATTTTCTCATATTTATGCTTTCAGTTTGCAGAGAACAAGAATTAGCCACCTTTTCATAAAGCACAACCAACTAACCTTCCTTGTTCTTTCAAAATTGTAAAGATTAAAGACAATTTGAAAATAATCCTATGACCAAAACATTACAAAGATGATTTCAAAACAGTAGGTTATTATGTGTTCTAATAATGATTTTATGATTCCACCTAGTCTGAAGATGACTTAGCTGAGAAAATGCGAAGTAATGAGATGTTACAACAAGCCATCAACACCTATGACGAGGTGGCTAGTCTACCAAATGTCCCTTCAGATCTGATGAAACTGAGCTTGAAACGAGAAGCAGACAGGCAGCAGTTTCTTGGTAAGATCTGAGCCTGTGTTGAAATTGCGAAAGATGTGTGAACAAGACTTTGGAAGATCAGTAACAACTTAAAAGCATCTTGAATTTTCAGTAGAATATAGATTTCTATTTTGTTAAAGACATATGAAGAATTTTTTTTTGATATTACTGCTGAATTGATATTTACAATTGTCTGAATGACAACAGAGCTTTCAGGAAGAATTGCAGTACCTGCTATGAGTACTATGAGTAGCTATGGTTGAATTGGTTGAAGATGCTCCCAAAAAGGCTTTTTTGACAGAGGAAAGAGTTTTGTTTTTTTTTTGAGTGAATGAATGAATGAACAAGACTTATGGAGATATTCATGCCCTACATAAGGTCATAATAGAATGGAATTGAATGTAGGGGTTGATGTTTCATGTTGCAAGATTTTCCTTGAGTTGATGTTTTGGAAAATTATATTTTTGAAAAGAAGATGCATAGATAATATAGAGTCTAACAATGCACATATACTGAATGTTTTGTAAAATCTATGTGAAAGGTTAACATACTATTATAAAATTGTAATTTTAAAATATACCTTTGTCAGAGGAAATCATATATTTGTTATTACTCCTAATTTTCTGGCAGTGTTATTTGTTTAATTCACTGAATCTATTCCATTCTCCTCCAGACTGAGTTACCAGTAGGAACAACTTTTGTAGATATTAGACATAAGTCTAAAATAGCTACATGAATTGCAAAGCATCTTGTAACCACTTAGCTTGATTCTATTAAAAAAAAAAAAACAATAAAATAGCTAAATAATCAACCAATACATTTATTTAATAATAATAAAAAGGCAGACAGTCACTTAACTGCAGACCTGTATTCATTAGTTTAGGGAACAATCTTTTGAGGCACTGATATTGTGGCCCTTTACACAACTTTTGCCTTTTTCTGTCCTTTGCTTTTGCCAAATTTGCCTGTTAAACTGTTAGGTTAATTTCATGATTTTCTGAAGTTGATATATTTGTCAGCTCCTGTATTATACCACTGCCTTTAAGCAATGGTAGGAAGGCTTAAAACAAGCCTTCCTTAAGGCCAAAAAGAAAGTACTAAAAAGGAATGGAAACATCTGAAAATTTAGATCTAATCCTGAGATGTACAAGAATTATGATTATTATATTGAAACACAGCTAAGTTAGGTGTAGAAAGGAGTTCTCAAACCATGAACTGGATTTTAAGACCAGCTTGTTTTGACCTTACTATGCTTCAGCAAGACCTTTTCCAAGAAGCCAGTGTGCATAATTTTAAGTATATAAAACATATTTATTTTCAGTGGAACTATTTCTTGATTGTAACAATGTGCTTAATACTTCAATTAATTGAGAAGTAAGTTTATTTTAAAGTTTTACTGGTTTTGCTGAGCAATTTTACATCTACAAATGAAAGAGCTACCAAAGTTTAAAAAATATTTATTACTGCTACACTGTGAACATTTTTCCACTAGAGGCTCCCATAACACTGCTTGATATGTATTCTCAGTGATTTCCTGAAGTATTCCTTATCAGACTATTCACCCCTTGTGACATTCTAGCAGTTGTATATTCTCCTATTTGCATAAATCTATTCTCAGGTTCTGCATGAACAGTGATCATTAGTGAAAGTGAAATATCTGGGTGTAATTTGTATTTTCTTAGCCTGTGTACCAGATAAGCATGTTATGTGAGTTATTATTGTTACTCATATCCATATCTTTATCTAGGTCGCATGAGAGGTTCTCTGGTTACTCTGCAGAAATTAGTTCAGCTGTTCCCCAGTGACACTTCCTTCAAGAATGACCTTGGAGTTGGTTACCTCTTGATGGGAGATAATAGCAATGCCAAGAAAGTATATGAAGAGGTGAGCTCCCATTTCAGCTGAGAAAAAAATGCTTTACTTGAATATGGTTATTCAGAGTGGCCTATTTTAACTTTTCAGTAGTTAAGCAAGTCGCATGTCTGTGTTTTTTGCCTCATCTTTCTGTTTCCAGAATTGTAATATTTTGGCTTGACCACAGTCACTAATTTTCTGCTCTTAGAAGTCTGTAGGTTTTAATTTCTCTGCTGTCTACTGTAATTAAAAAAAAAAAGTTACTGGAAATGGTGACAGACAAACAATAGTAACCAATAGTAACTACACTTTACATTAACTACTATCCATGCATGGAGAATTATCTATATATCTCTCTGTCTGTCTATATATTTTTAAGTAATGACCTGATTTCAACTCTGTGGAATTTTCCTTTTAGAAATAGCCATTCAGAGGATTGAGATTATTCCAGTTTTGACAAGTTTGGATACTGTTAGGGTCATTTGCTGTTCCAGATAAAACAGTATTTTTCACTTTCTCCCATCTGATAAGCTGTTACAATAAATTTTTTTATTCCAAAAATCTTTAATGTGAAAAGTTCTTTCTTTTAGTTGCAGAAATGTTGTCTGAACACTGAACTTGAGCTCAAGATAGTTCTGTATTTACAGTGTAGTGTAGTTTGTTCTGATTAAAAATATAGTCTCTCTTCTAGCATGTATATACCAAACTCTCTGCTGAACTGTGTCCATTTGAAATGATTTCAATTTTTTCTAATATTGTTCTAATAGTTTTTTCTAATATAAGTTATTTCTTTTGAAGATTTTACTTAGAGAAGCATAGTATTAAAAATAGTTCAGTTAGGACTACAGCTATTTTTATTTTCAAAGATCTACATGCCATGATAAAATATTGTGGAAGAGATCTTCATTTGGAGAATAAGTGTTATAACATTTATGTTATAACATATAACATTTTTTCTGTCTGAATGGCTTAATGCAATGTTGTACAGTCAACCCTGGTTGAACTATCTCAGGTACAAGAAGCAAAATAGCCACATTAGCATAGTACTCTGCCCTGGCTAATTAGCCATAGATAGCCCCAGAGGTTAATTTCTATATTCATGATTAATATTTAATGGGCTATGAACAGTTTAGTAAAACTTATTTCTAAACATAATCAATATTGTATGCAGCAACAGCAACAGAGTAATACAATTTACATTAAATACTTCCAGTGTCATTTTCACTGATTGTATCTCTTCACTTCTCTTTAGGGGCTCTGAATGTAGATCATGCCTTAATGCAAGTCGGCACAGTTTAAATGAACTGTGATATGGGAAATTCTATTTTGTCTTAATTAATCAGATATCTTTGTCCTATAGTTAAAGGAACTGTAGCAAAATTATATGGCTAATAAATGTTTCTGTCAGTCATTTCATTTGACCCTGCAGGTACAGCTTCTTTGAACAAAGTCATTACATATAGAATTTCAATAGCATTCAAATGACTTAGCCAAAAAGCATATAAAAGTATGAAGAAGGTGGTGCCATATTTTCTTCTATTAGTGACCAAGTACATTGTTACTATAAATTGCCAAGTTCACTTCTTGCTCTTGATGGCAAGAGCATTTTATAGACTTAGGATAGATTCTCAACTTTATTGTTCTTTCAATAGGAATTTCTACCTGCAAAAGAGGTTCAACGCTGCTATTTTTAACTTGTAGCATTTTACACTCATATTGCAGTGATGTGTCTAATTTTGTGTGTAAGGTTTGAAAAAGAGGAGAAATTGGCCCGGAGGACTCGTTATGCTTTTGCTGCTATGGTTTTGCAAACCTCCTGTGGTTTGCAAAAACTTTAGTGGTTTTGCTGTATCTCGGCCTATCAAAAAGGTGCACTACCCAGATATACAATTATAATGTATCCATCCTCTTCTAGTGTGAGAACCATGAGATATTCCCATCATGCTCCAAGGATTGGCGCTGCTCTGTCTTGGGCTGCTGCAAAGTCTCTTTACAGCATTTGTCTAAACTGCAGTCACAGTGCTTCTCAACATGGGGTGTTCTCTGTTGCCAAAACTGGTTTGTCACTAGTATAAACCTATTTAATGTTAACTTCTTCAGAGAGACACTTCTTTCTTTCAAATTATTCGA
Organism: Crypturellus undulatus; assembly: GCA_013389825.1. NCBI lineage: Eukaryota > Metazoa > Chordata > Aves > Tinamiformes > Tinamidae > Crypturellus > Crypturellus undulatus. The sequence goes on along the minus strand of VWPW01005270.1, from coordinate 162,102 downwards.
GTCTACGATGTGTAACTGAAGTGTTAATAAGAGCTTCACTTCCTCAGTGGAGCATACTGTAGCAAAGGAGAGAAGGTGGAAAAAGAGGGACAAGAAGAAAGTAATGCAACTGCCAGATTCAAGACGAGTTAATTTTATTTTTGAAACTTCGAAGTTTAGCGTGTAATAGTTGTTCTGAAGAGGAACAAAAGCAAATGGGAAAAAGTGCAGTCAAGCCAACATTTATCTGAAAATTAGTGATAGGAGAAAAATTCACTGAATCACTGCATAATAAATATGTATGCAGGTTGTTAATTTACTATGAACAATTGCATGTTGAAAGTAGATCCATGCATTAATGTGTAATTCATTTGCTGTCCTACAGGTTCTAAGCCTCGCTCCAGATGATGGCTTTGCCAAAGTACATTACGGCTTCATCCTGAAGGCAGAAAACAAGATAGCAGAAAGCATTCCTTTTCTAAAGGTATCTTCACAATTCAAGTATATCTTTTACTAATAGAAAACTAGTATCAGAATGTATAAAATCATGGTATCAAGTATCCAACGAGAAGCATGCTAACACCAAATCACAGTTAAAATTTCCTATTGGAAATATATTGGAATTTTATTCTTACACTGTTACTAATGAACTGGAACAAGTTTGCCCATTGAGAGTCTTCAATTCCTAAACATTTTTATTAGTAGTTTATTGGTAGTTAATGGAATAACTGTAAGTAGACATCTTTGAGTTTCTTATTTTTTTGAGATTGAAAGTATGCTGTAAACTTACAGTTCTTGAAGGATTCAAATAGAGAGCAAGTATATTCTGAGTGTTTGGGAAGAGAAACTGTAAAATGAAACCCTAATTTATAGTATCCAGCTCTCTAAAAATGCCTGGGCATACAGTGGAATATGGAGTGGTGTGAGTATGAGATGTCGACCTCTGCACTGATACCTGTCTTGCAGTAAGAGGATGTGCATCTGAAAAGAGATATCATTTCTCAAGGGCTTTTTGACCAAGGTATTATATTGATTCAAACTAAGTTCCAGATTACCATGGTAGGTATACCTCATAACCAGTTTTGTAGCTTCTCTCTTACATAGAATTGGCAGCATATTTACAGAACAAACTATTTTTAAAAGATATACTGGATTTTCTCTTATCCTTTCTGTAGGAAGGACTAGAGTCTGGTGACCCTGGCACAGATGATGGACGCTTTTATTTTCATCTAGGTGATGCCTTGCAGAGAATAGGAGACAAAGAGGTACATGTTTAACTCATCCTTTAAAGACGTGTAAGAGAGTGCATAATCTAGCAAAACATTTAAGCATGGGCTTAAAATTTGAAAATTTGGAAGTATATGTTCAAATTTCCCATTTCTACCACTTTCTATAAAGATCTTTCCCACCAGAGAAAAATACAATGATACAAATATTGCTTTATATGAAAGTTCTGTTATGGCTTTGGTATAACACTGTTTTAGAAACCTCATTTCTTTCCCAAAGTGACTTAGCAGCACCAATTAGTATGTCATAGAAGACCATGAGAAACCTGCCAGTAGGACCTGGGTTACTGTGCTTGTTCATTTCTTAAATTAACAAACAGATCAGAAAAGTAGAAATTTGTGCATCAGACTTGTTGTGTACCCAACAAGCACAAACATAGAATCATAGAATGCTTAAGGTTGGAAGGGACCTCTAGGGTCCTCTAGGTTGGCCCTAGTCCAACCCCCCTGCACACGCAGGGTCACCTAGAGCACGTGGCACAGGGCTGCATCCAAGCGGGTCTTGAAGATCTCCAGAGAAGGAGACTCCACAACCTCTCTGGGCAGCCTGTTCCAGTGCTCTGTCACCCTCACTGTCAGGAAATTTTTCCTTAAGTTCCTGTGGAACTTTTGATACTTCAGTTTGTGGCCATTTCCTCTAGTTCTGTCGGTTGCCACCACTGAAAAGAGGCCAGCCCCATCCTCCTCACTGCCTCCCTTGAGGTACTTGTACACACTGATTAGATCCCCTCTCAGCCTTCTCTTCTCCAGGCTGAATAGGCCCAGCTCCCTCAGCCTCTCCTCACAGGGCAGATGTTCCCGGCCCCTGATCATCCTCGTGGCCCTGCGCTGGACTCTCTCCAGCAGCTCCACATCCCTCTTGTACTGTGGGGCCATAGGAGTTTATAATCTGTTAATTTAGTAAACCCAAACTTAAATGTATAAATTAGCCCAACTGTAATGAAGAGGGGGAGGAAGCTAAAGGTATTTACTGAAAACTATTATTGGTAATGAACTTTACTATGGGTATCAATTTAAAAAAGGTTCCTAGGTGGCAAATGTGGAGAGAACTAAAAATAAGAAAATGTAATGGAGAGATATGAAAATCATTACTTTTTAATTGGTTATATAGTAATATACTTGAAATATTGATAGTTAAAATACTGTAAGGAATACTGACCTCAGGAGTATCAGTAGGCGATCCTCCAATAGACCAGTGAACAAAAATAAAGCATCTGTTTAGGATCTTTCTTTAGACTAGTTCCTCAGATCTTAATTTACTTTATATAAAAATACTTTATAAATACAGTAGGGCTAGAATTTTGGAATGTAATAAAATATGATTTTTTAGAGTAGGGTTATTCTTCCAAAGTATTCTTCCAAAGATGTTTCTTGTTGTTTGCTTGTTTGTTTTGCAATTATTTACAAGTGGCTTCATTTTACAATTACACACATATGCACACATACAGACATGCATACAAACACACACATTCTGTCTGTCTGTCTGCCTCAGAACAGAAAATGGAAAAGAAAATCTCTTTATGCTTCCCCAGGTTGAATGACTAAGCCTAGAGCATCCCATTACAATGTGTGACTAAAGATCCCGCGCAGACATAATTAACGTACACCATCCCAAATCCCCAGGACAATTATGTGTTAATGTTTATGGAGTTAATGGTCAAATCTTCTGTAGAAAAAAAGCTTTAATCAATGACAAGTGAACCTGTTTGGACAGAAGAGACTATTAAATTTATCTGTGGAAAGTCCACTCTAAGCTGCATTTTTCTTACTGACCTTGCTTGACTTGCTGAACTTCAAGATTTAATCAAGGAGATAGATCAATATTTAAGGAACATGTGAAACTGCTATTACCAAAGGTTCATTGAAGGTAGATATTAATCTATTAAAGGTAAATGAGGAATTAAAAATGTGGTAATTTGTAGGGAAATGCTGTTGAATAATTCAATAAAATGTAAAAATGCAAAAAAAAAAAAGTGAAAAGCATTATAGAATTAGCAAAGTCTTGCTCACATGGAGTATATAAACTCTCAGACAAATTATTTCTTGAAAAGAATATGTGTGTTTGTAGCTGTCTTGGATAGTACAGTGGTCGTTATTTAGTCTTTCCATTTCCAAGATCTCCTTGCAAAAGGGGAGGTTTCTAATAGAAAATGAGGACTGGAAATATTTGAGGTAATAATGCAACAATTTAGTTCCACAAAGTCCATAGTGTGTTTTCATCATCTCAGCATTTCTTTTGGTACCAGAAGGCAGTCATTAATTTATACATAGAGAACTGAAGCATAAAGAAAATAAGTCTGACCAAGATGATACAGGATTGGATCTTCTGTATCCTGGGATAGGGCCCAGAGCATGGACCAGTTTCTTGGCAGTATGATTCTGAGGGAACTATCCTATTTTGTTGATGCTGGATTGGAAAACCTTGGCTGACTCTGTCTAATCTATTTCATGTTTTTTGTTTGTTTGTTTTCTTTTGGTTGATTGTTTTGTTTTCATAAGTTTATTATTACACACAATATTAGGAGCACTGCATTCAAAGGGCTTGTTTGTTTTCCAAATGAGTATAAGCTATTATTTTTTGCTGAGGTTTGACTGATATGAGTTAGGTTGGTAACAACTGCAACCTTTTAGGCATACAAATGGTATGAACTTGGATACCAAAGAGGTCACTTCGCATCTGTGTGGCAGCGCTCTCTCTACAATGTCAAGGGACTTAAAGCTCAACCTTGGTGGACAGCAAAGGAAACTGGTTATACAGAGCTGGTGAAGGTGAGGAGTTTGTTCCATTTTACTTTCATATTTTTTTTTAATGACAACTATACTATAAGATCTTAAGCAGAGAAAATGCTGCGAAATCTCTTTAATGCATGATTCATGATAAGAGAGTACAAGACACTAAATCTAGACTGCATTGCTCAACATTTAGATAAGATGCTTAAATAAGATGAGCTGAAGGTGTTTTAAAGTTTGAGGATGGGGAAATGTAAATACAAAATTTACATGTTGGACCACTGTAGTGTTTCAAGTATAAAAGGACAAAAATCCTGGTGGTGGCTGGAACCCCCACTGTGAGTTTTCAGTTAGCCAAGAAAGGATGTGTCTTTCATCCCTTGTGTAAAACTTAGTGACTTTTTTGGGTGCTTTTCACTGCATAAAAGAAATAGGTTTAGACTCCAAGTGACAAATAGAGCAAAGGAGGATAACATTATATTCCTTCAAAGTTTTTTTTCTTTTTTAATTTTATGTAAGACATATAATTGGTTATTATTAACAATAATAATTTATGTTCCAAAATTGTGCAAAATATTTTTATTTAAAAAAGCCAGAAATTCCAAAGCAGATCTTAATTCCTTAATAAAAAGTGAGAGAACTGCCTTTTTGTATACATTTTGATTATTGATATATGGCTCTATACAAATAATTAGAAACACAAAGACTTACTGACAAGAAACATGGCCATATTGAGTTTGCTGATTTGTTTATATATCTATTATAGTTTGGATATATTAAGCTTCCAGTTTTCTGAGTAATCTTAACAATTGGAGATATAAATCCAAAATATAATATAAATGGATCAGAACAATAATATTTTTATTGCCATATTTCCCCTATGACTCAAAACACTATATGAATCTTTGAAAGAAGGAAAGCTTGTTTCTAATAAAGTAACAGACTGCAAGCAAAATTTGAGGTAGCATTCTTGAGAGAGTGAGAACAAAGCCACTGAAGACATGTGGTTTATTAATTTCCGTAATGTTCTGGCTTCTGTACATATTTTAGTTAAAAAAAAGAAAAACTTATTTCCCCATTTCACATGGCAAAAAAACAATGATCATTTGGTGGGTGGTTTTTTTTTTTTTGTTGTGTTTTTCTGTTGGGGTTTTTTTTTGGGCTTTATCCCATTATATACCTCTAACATCTGTACAGAATGTGTGGGAAATGTTACCAAATCAGAACTATGGAATTTGACATTGAAATGGCTATGTGAAGAACGAACAAGAGAGTTTCTGACTCTCTCTCTGTTTCACTACTTATTGTTAAATGTGAACAAATTATTTTCAGTGTCTTGGTAGCTTAACGATGTTTACTGAGGATTTATACTAAACTAAAACAATGCTAAATCCAGATTCCTTAACATACTCTGACAGTTACTTTTTGTTCATAGTATTAGCTAAGACATCCATGGTGAGCCATATTCCACACAGTGACATGCTGTAGCACAGACCTAATTTGACTTTTTTTTCTAAAGGGTCATGTATTTTCTTGGTTTTGGATATAGAGATGTGAATTTGAGCAGTGACTTGTTTTCTCTAGATGGAAACCTGAAAAAAAAAAAAAATCAGTAATACCAGTCTCAAAGTTTTTCTGGGGTAGATTCTCATCACCTAACTGCAGTCCTATTATTTGTGCTAGGTGTCTAGGTTATATGTCAATTGAAAAACAAATTATTTCCAGAGAGTGACTCATTCCTAGTATGTTAGGATAAATAACTGTCTTAGGATAGCATGCTATGAACAGGGGATCTTTCTTTTTCCTCTCTAGTTGCTACTTAAATTTTGGAGTTTCCTTGAAATAATGGGAAAGAGCCCCTGATTTCTGGGGAAGGAGAAAATATAAACCTTCAACTTAAGAAGAGTCTGTTAAATGACTCATGTCAAGCATGCTGTAGGCTTTGGATCTGGAGATTTGAGAAACTCTTGTTTGAGCTCAGCTCCCCTTATCTTTAAACACTCATCCTCTTCTCTTGGTGCAATTAGTTTTCCTCTGCCAAACTTACCGATCCATTGCATCATGTCTGTCATCTCTTGTAGAATCTCAGTACAATATTATATTACCATTTTAGTGCTCAGTAAAAGAAAAGTACATTTTTAGATCCTAGAAAAGTTCTACTTCTCTGAAATGAATACATATATAGTGACCTAGGTAACAGTGTCCTTTCCACATACTGCATCTTTGACTTTTGGAAAAGATCCAGGTGATGCTTTGCCAACAATGTTCTACAGTGAATAGCTGCTTGATTAAAGTAGGTCTTGCATTGTCAGTTTTCTCTGATGACTTTAGATTTTATTAATTAAAAGTTTCAAGCACAGCAAGAACATTATGGAAAGAAAACGAAAGTACTGGCAACCACACATATCCATACTGTTTGCTGTAGGGTGACAGCTAGGGCTCAGTGGTTTAGCCAAAAAATACTAAACATTAAAATTTAATGAAGAAATTAAATTGAAATATGTGTCTAATAGAAATGTCTTAAAGAGTGCCTGGATGTTTTAGGGAGAGCCTTGTGTTTAAAAGAACAGATATATTGAGCATGCGCTGTTGTCATCTTGCAGATGTAGAAAATCTGTGAGTGACCAAATGAGAGTGAGGGGTCTATTTTGGAGGTTACTGTTCCCCAGCTGAGGCACTGCAACAGTGCATGAAGACTTTCCTACTCTCTTTCAGTGACAAAGTGAAATGGGTTCAAGCCATCACCACTGTTTTATTTTATAGTCCCGTGGATTAAAATGCCCATGTGGCCAGCCAGCATACTTTCTTCCTACTCACATGAGGTGTAGTGCATATTAATATATGGCTGCGCCAGTTAGTACCTTGCACTGGAAAGGGTTTGACATCACAGACTAGGGATTTTTAACACAATACAGTTGCACATAACAATAAATATTTTTTAAAAATCTGTGTTTAAATATAATAGTATCTTTTCCAATCAAATCTATACTATTGCCATATATAAAGCAACTGTAAACTTCCATTATCATTAGAAATTGTATTAAAAAGCTATATGGCAGGTTATGGGAATCAGCTGCTGGGAGATAACTACATATGTTCTAAATGCCCTTCATCGGCCATCAAAATCTTCACTTGAAAATTGCCATTTGAATATTGCACCAAATAGAACATGAATTTACTGTTCCTAACCTGAGGCTTGAATCTTCACGTATTATGGGGCATGATCATATTTAATCTTTTTTTCTGTAGTCTTTGACTCAAGGGCCTTAAGCCCCTCAAGAGTGTTAAGCCTGATATATCTTAATGGTGTTGTGCTTTCTTAGTGTCCAATATGTGCATATGAGTCTGTGAAATCAGGGAGATCACGGCCGCAGTGCATTTGAACTCCTAAAACTCTTCCCTTCCTTTGTACTTGCTGCATATGCCCTGCAGGAAAGCATTCCTGTTTGCTTCAAAGACTGGATTCCCAAGAGTACAGAGGCACTATTGATTTCACTGGTAGTTATATCCAAAACCATTGAGGAGTTAGGTTGATATCAGTGATATTCAAATCACTTTGACTCCAACGTGGTAGGGAAAGAACCTTTCCCTTAAAGGAAAGGAGAAATGTGCAACTTCGTTGATTTTCAGCCCATGTCACTTCCAAAGCACTAAAGGTGACAAAGAAGCTGTTACCTTTAAGGGAGCATTCCATCTGCAAGGGGAAACACAAAGGTTGCCTTTTCCAAGCAGATGAAAGGGAGGAGGCTGGGGAAATAAAGATGAGGTACTATTTAAATCTTTCACTTTTTTTTTTTTTTTTTTTTTTTTTTAATCTTTGTCATTTTAAATTGAGGTCTGTATAAGTGTAAGTCATTTACTTCTTTCCCTTTCTCAACCTGAAATCAGGTATTCAAGCTGCTATTTTCATTTGTAGATATGGTAGCACTAAACTATGCAGTATCAGTGCAGATGAAATATTAATCTATGATTAGGTGGGAATTTTAAGTCTGCTTTTTTTTTCCTCTCCAATTTAGAAAAGTCAGTTTTCCATGAATATTGTTGAAAACTTCTCTGTTTAATGATCACTGTTAAAGGATGGAAACCCAGCACAAGGATAGAATTGAATGAATGTATCAGGAATAATGATAATTAAAAGTGTTCCACTCCTTGTACAGATTGATGAGAGAGAATGCTATCTGCTAGGAAGGAACAAAAAAAGCCTTCTAGTATGGAAGTTTAATTCTAACAAACCACAGCCTGTTTAAAAGTGTTTGAGTGGGAGTTAGTCATTTTATTATAGAAAATATGTTCCATTAGTAACTTTGCTTTCTAAGCCTTTTATGGTATAGCAAAGTAAAACCTGATTTGTAGTATCTACTTGCTGTTGTCTTTTGATGGAAAAAAAAAGTAGAGAATGCAACTGTGTAATTGAAATGGGGAAGGCTAATAACCATATGGATTTTTAAGGCTAAAAGGAGCAATTATATCTTCCAATCTGACAGTACAACATGGGCTTTTGGGTTCCATTCAGTGTAACACATTATGCACAGAGGCAGTGTGGACACACACCTTAGCCTACTTTTTGTATGAAATGGATGGAGATTGCCTTACCAAAGTGCTTTGTTCACGAGCACAAAGGAAAATGCAAACTATTCACCCAAAATAAGGTTTAGTGAATAAAGCAAGCAGCTGGGAAAAGAAAGTCACTTCTTTATTATTGAGTCACATATTACTCTGTGGGTTGTCATTTATATTACTGTACCATTAAAATGGCTTATTTTTGCTAGAATACAGGTTTTCTGACATTCCAAATTCCTTACAAATAAAATGTCCTGAGACAGCAGACAAGTTTTTACATCTACAGTCTTGTGGTTTTGGTATTGTTGAAGTGCAAAGTGACTTACATGTTTTTAGTGGGTATGTCCCTAAATCTTCAGTTGGAGCTTTAAGTAATATTTGATGTTCCTCAATAGGAACCCATACAGAATGTGTAGGTGAATCTTTAGAAACCTTTTTGTAGGTTAAATCATAATCATTAACTGTCATGGCGTGTTTGCATTTATCCTCTTTCAACTGTGACATTCTGTCGACACTTTGAGTTTCAGGTTATGCTAGTGTATTTCTTGTCTCGGGAGTGCTTCCAGGTAATACTGTGCTGTGTTTGAGAAGATCAATACTCTTGTTAGCTTGCAATATAAAATGACCTGTTAAACGGCCCTTAGGCTAATCAAAAAGCAAATTAAAGTGAGGTGTAGTCTGCAAAGAGGTTGGGGATTATTGAAATTTTCTGCTATAAATGTAATTCAATCTGAAGAATGATGTGAAGGTTGTTTTTACAGCCTTCAAAATGTCAGAAGGAAATTGAATATTAGGGAACTTGATAATGATGATGAACTCTTTGTTGGTGCTTTTAAATTAGAAAGTTTAAAATGGCAAGGAAAAGTAAAAAGACACTAAATCCAAACACAGTAAGTTCTCAGTAATATGACTCTCAATGCAGTCCTTAGAAAAAAACTGGAAGCTCATTCGGGACGAGGGCCTTGCTGTGATGGATAAAAAAAGAAGCCTCTTCTTACCTGAAGATGAGAATCTACGAGAAAAGGGAGACTGGAGTCAGTTTACCTTATGGCAACAAGGTAATACATTTAGTAATTCTTCTTCTACATCACTCTCTCAGATTAATATCGTGTAGTAAGGAATAATAACATTGTTTTTTCCAGAATTATTTTTTTCTAATCACTGAATCTGTTTTTTATACCTGTGAAAGACCGGAGCTAATAAAATAGCATCTGGAACCGCAGCAACAGTGAGCAGGAATCTTTTCTTCTAAACCTCCTTGCCGCAAACACTTCTAAGAACCCCTTGAGACAATATTCATCTCTTGGCAAGATTGCCCAAATTGTACATGGTAATGCATAGCACAGATCAGCCTGAGGGAAGGCAGGAGAGTGGGAGAAGATGGATCTTTAATACTGGGTTGCCAGCTAGGTGAGACGACCATTCAGAAATTGTATGAAGAAAAGAATATGAGCCTTAAGCCCACTGCCCTGCCCCTGAGCTGTAAAGTGGGAATCCCATTTATTGAAATGTACAGAGCTCCTTATAGGACTTTGCGTGTTAGAGTGCTGGAAGATGAAATATTATAAACAAGGTATATCAAAATATAACTGTGATGTTGGTGACATTTTTTAACTTTTTTCCTGTACATCTTGATAAATGATCATTCTTGAGAATTGAAATTGTAATTCATATGAAGTCTGCTCTTGCCACAAATAATTTAAAATCAAAGATATTGCAGGATGCAACACTAAGCATCAAGACTTCTGTTTCATGATTTGTGAAGTGGGAATAATAATATTTTCCTGTTTTTTTTCTTATCAGCTCATTGACAGCTTTTTTCTCTCTTCTAAAATGTAGAAAACATAGGAATGTTTATTTATTGCACTTACCAATACTGCAGTAATTATTTTCACTAGGAAGAAAAAATGAGAATTCTTGTAAAGGTGCTCCAAAAACATGCGCTTTACTGGAAAGATTCCCGGAAGCTACTGGTTGCAGAAGAGGGCAGGTATTTAGTAATTTTTTTTTCAGTTTCCTGCATATTTTTCATATGATGTTGAAAAATGTGTACAGAAGAATGCATTACCTTGTTATCTTTAAGGATGCCTCAGCCACACAATGAAGTTAATAAATAAAATATACCCACTTTTAACCCTCAGCAAATATGTGGCAAAACATGCTAGATGAAGTCTTGCTGTGGAATTTTTAATTGAACTATTTTATTTTGCATTTGCTGTGATCCCAGAGCATGTAAATGGTTAGTTCTCATGGGTCAGCTGTCAAAATATGACCTACTAAATCACATCCAGAAGCAACCTGGGCTGACCCCATAACTGACTCTGCTTTGAGCAGGTGGTCAGTCTAGATCCTTTCTAAGCTTTTCCTGCTAGTATGCAGGAAAAAGCCCTTCTTAGCATTCACTCCCTCACCAGATTCAACTGCAGATGGGTCTTAGCTTTCCTGACCCCATCTTTTCATGCTCAGAAACTCTGTATTCCACCTGGGTATATTCCTCTTGCTTCCATTTATGCCTGAATTTAGTCTGGAGCAACGTGTTCATCCATGCAGACCTCCTGCCACCTCTGCTTTCCTGCAGAGGACCATTCTTGAGATTGGAGGAGCTGATCCTTAAAAAACAGCTCTCCTTCCTTTCTTCAGCCCTGATTTCACTGATTTCAATCCACACGTCAACAGATTTTCCAGGCAGGTCCCTAAGTAGACCGAGCCTATTCTTTTGAAGTTCAGGGTTGTGAAGAATCACAAGTTTGTTGTTGTTTGGTTGGTTGGTTGGTTGGTTTTCTTCTGATTCCTCCTCTTAGAAGGAATTTAGATATGAACTCAGAATTTAACCGTATCATGATTGCTACAGGCAAGGCTGCCCCGCAGCCTTCATATCCCTGTAGCCCTTTGAGAGAGCCTGCCTGCTGGTCCTTTGGGTTAGCCCCTATTTGGGCTTGGGCTTAATTTAGTCATGGTCCATCCCTTTAAACGACAAGTACATCTATGTATGATTCCACTCGAAAGGAGATATTTTTCTGCTTCTAGTTAGGAGCTAATTGTTTGCAGGTTGCAATTCATCTTGATGGTTTTAAACCAAATTAAAATGTGTCCTTGGACAGTGCGCGCTCTCTCGCACACATGTGCACACACACATACACCCCAAACACCACATCTGTAGTGTTGGATGCCTTTGGGATGAGAGTTGTTGCTGAAACTCTAGCACAAAGTGATGCTGTACTCATCCTAGATGACAGGTTTGGTTCTGGGCTCCTAGCAGAAGACTGGTAAAGGTAACCTCACCGAAGGCTGCTGTTCCTTTTTGCAGATCAAGTATTCTGTCATGCATCCAGGGACTCATGTCTGGCCTCACACAGGGCCCACCAATTGTAGACTAAGGATGCATTTGGGCTTGGTGATACCTAAGGAAGGCTGCAGAATCCGGTGTGCCCAAGAGAACAGGTGAGGTGTTTTATTTTGTTTCTTTCCCACCAGCCCCCTCTTTCCCAAAAAAGGTCGGAATGCATATACTGATCCAGAGGTATGATATGTGTAATATTGCACCCTAAATCTGGGACCAAATGCATAAATGTTAGTTATCAAGCAGCATTTATCCAGCAGTTATCAAGTAACATTTGGAGACAAAGCTGTTCTTCTAGTTTCTATGTTTTGTAATGTCAGTCTCACCAACTTCCTTTATCTATTTTTTATTTTTTTGGCCTGGAATCCTGTCCAGCAGAAGTTGAGACTAAGCTATGCCTACCTTTTCATCACTAGGACAGCAGAGTATTATCACCTTTTTTGCATAGGCCTTATTCCTAGAGAGTGTTATTTGGTTAAATATATTCTAGTTGAAGCTGATTTACAGCTATGATGGTTTTTCCCAATGAGTCACACTGGTAGCAAGTTTCTCTAAAGAGCACTTTGAGTAAGAATTCTTACCCCTCAGGGAAAAGTTATGCAGACTTGAAACCCATTTTTCCTTTATTTGCTCAGTGCAAAAAGCAAAGCAGAATGCAATGACCTAGACATGTAAGTCAGGGAATTTGCTCTCCTGGGAAATAGGAGGAAATCCCAAACTTTAGAATGTGTTTTTGTGATATTATTATCCAGGAAAAAGAATGTTGTTATCTGTATTACTGTTGGCTTACTGACTTCATTTTCTGAAACTTATGTGGATTTCTAATGCTGTAAATATACATACGTATATGTATTTACACACATATAGGTACATTTTTGAAAGATCCTGTCTCGCCCACATACATTTGAGTGCTACAAAATTTAAATTTGGATTCTTTTCATAATGCTATTGTACAGATATATTTGATATTGAGAAATGAAATAGCAGTTGTGACTTCAATAGATAGAAGGGATTTCTTCATGCTGTGTAAAAGCCGCCACAACTGGAACTTTTTAGAATTTTTGAGAAATATGCAACTAGTAATAACCAAGAGGATGTTCACTATACAGGTGTTAGGACTCCTGCCAATATACAGCTTATTTAATGATCTGTCTTACAACTATTACTAAGTAATGTCTTACTTGGTCTGTATTACAGTCTAAGCAGTGATAAACAGGTTCGCTTCCAGCATTCCAACCCAATATCCAAAATCAGTTAATGATGGTAGACATTTGAGTGGAAGGGGGAGTAGCTAAAGGACTTAGAGAACAAACAGCAAGATGTGGAGTCTTTCCCCTTTGGGTCATTATTGTGAATTCAGGTCAGTGGTGACTGAAAAGTGTTACCATCCGATGGCTGCTCGGTGGACAAACGGTGGCTTTGCTCCCCTTTCAAGGGAGCAGATGCTTGCAACTCACCATCCGTTATTTGTCTTAGTCTGAACAGGGATGGTGGTGTGGAAAAAGAACTATCCCTCCTTTGGTACCAGCACTCCCTCAGCAGCAGTGATGTGGCCAGGCTGAGTGGAGAAATGCTGCTGGTAGGCAGGCAGAGCACTTCAGACCTTGGGCTGTTGGGTCTGGCTCATCCTGATGCATCAAACCCACGCGTTGAAATGTTAAACTCACATCTGAGAGCTGACTTTGGCCTGTGCTGGTGTGTGTTCATTTCAGCTGACTTTGGCAGGAACTATGCACAAATAATCAAAGATGGAATTTTCCTTGAGAGCATTCAGAGAATGTCTACAAATGAAAATGATTTAATTTTTTATATCCCCTCCCCCATGCAAGTGGAGGCATGTGAGTTCCTGTGGGAAGGAATGATCCTGTGAAGAAATCATCTCTGGAGCCTTTTCAGTTCCTTTCCTGATGACTCAGAGCAGTAATGTGTTAGCGGTTTTAATTATGAGCTCTGGCTCAAATTTAAAGGAGAGTGTATTGGCGATCAGAGCTTTGACTTTGTATCCTGCTGCTGCATGTGCAAAACAAAGCATGGAAGTAATGAGAATATTGTGCTGAGCACACCACTGTGCAGTCAGTGGGGGTGTTTAGAAGAGCAATTTGACTATGCAGCTCATCTGCTGACAGGCAGCTTGGCCGTCTAGGACTGTTTTACTCATTTACTTGCAGAAGAGTGCTCCTGAAAATACAGAGTTATAACCCTGCACAGAGGTTAGTCTAAAATTCCACCTGTAGCAGGTTAACTAAAAGCCGTGCAGATGATACAGATCTCTGTCTCCAAGTGGCTAAGCACCATACCAGAATAATGTTGTCCCTTTATCCCACTGTGGAGTAGTTTTTAAACAATTAAGGTGTCTGGAAAATATTTCTTTGCATTCTAATGATGGGTTTTGTAATTGCTCCAAAAGGGACAATAGTCAAAAATCAAGTTTATGACTTTTTCTTTGTTGTGCAAAATAGTGCATTGTGTTATGATGCAAATGATGGGACCTATTTTAACCTCTTAAGCTATTTCATCTGAATGATTTGAGGTTTTATTGTCCTTAACTGAGTAATGCTTTCAGGTTATTTAATGCAGGTCTTTTCAGACTTGATAAAATAAAATAAAAAAACAAAGTTATCTTGATTCTTTACCACATTATACCATTGTAGATGGTTGCCTCCTTTTGACTTGAATAATACTGATGTAACTTTAGAGCTGCTCTAAGAACTTAAGCCTGTATAACTTAAAACTTTTCTTTGTTTACCACATAGCTGACATAGAAGCAGAAAGAAATACAAGATGGTACTTAAAACCTGCCAATGGCTAATTACGTGGTCCTTTAAGGCTGGTGTCCGCCTGCCCGACAGGGTGACTTTTTCACTATGCTATGCTTGTTGGTTTATCTATTCTCACCTAAAGTATAATTTGAAGATTGTGTTTCCATTTCTCTTCAGAACACACAGCACAACTCTATAAATTTTGATAGTTAATGTTTTTCTTTTATTAAGTTAAATATTCAAGAATATTTAGAAATCCAAATATCATTTTCACCCTCTTTCTGAAATAAGAAAATTTCTTTTTTATGTGGATGAACTCAATGGAATGAGCTAAGAAATGTGTGTCCTTGTATAATGGAAAGTTTTTTTTTTTTTTGTCTTTTATCATCACTACTTACAATTCTTAATCTGCGTTAAAGCAAACCATCCTTGTGGACTGCCTTTCTTCCTCAGGGATCCCGTTAAAAAACTTAATTATGTGATCATTGTAGAGTGGCTTTAGGAAATAACATCTCATTGACTGTTGGTTATTACCCCTTCAGGTGAGGCAGAGTGAATAATCAGATGCATTCTTCTAGCCTGCTGCAATGCAAAAGCAATCTGATTTGCTTATTCTACTGCCTGACTTCAACATGGTCAAACCATGTACTGCATAATCAGTTACTGTGTCTAATTGCAGTAGGTGAGTTTGAGCATCTCAAAGGCAGCTAAAAATGGCTAAAGTAGTGACTTTTTACAGTGTTCTGGCCGATCAGTAGTAGTCACTGGTACTGATTTTTTTGCAGTATCAAGTTTGCAGTTAAAAGTCCTTTAAAAATTCTGTGTCAAGATCTCAACAGGCTGGAGAAATGGACAAACCAAAATATCATAAAGTTCAGCATGGGCAAATGAAAATTGATACACCTATAAATAATAAATAACCCTTTGCAACAGTATGGACTGGGTGATGACTTCCTAGAAAGCAGTTGTACAATAAAGGACTAGGGGTCCTGGTGTACAACTAGCTGAACACGAGTTAGGAGTGTGTTCTTGTGATGATGAAGGCTAGACATGGACTGGAGGAAGCCTGAGGGAAGCAATTTTCCCCCTCTCTTCAGCATTCAAAGCATTGCGTCTGGAATACTGTGTCAAGTTCAGGGCTCTCTGATACAAGGCAGATATTGATAAACTAGAGTGTCTCTAGTGGAGGACTACAATTAAAATGACGATTAGGGACATGGAGCATGTGATGTATGAGGAGAGGCTGAGAAAGCTGGTTAAGAGTCTTAAAAAAAAAAAAAAAAAAAAAAAAGGGACAAGGACTGGCAATGTGCAGTCATAGGCTGAGAGGCAATGGACAAAATCAGCAGCAAAGGAAAGTCCATCTACATAGAAGGAAAGTCACTCAAAGGGAGGCTGTTCAAACACTGGAACAGATTTCCTGGAGAAATAGTGGAATCTCCATCCCTGCAGATATTCAGAACTAGACAAGAAGGTTGAGATGCCTGATTAACCTCGAAAAAAATCTAATTTCACAACTGCAAAGCCTTGCTTTTAGCAGAAGTTTGAATAGGGTGACCTCCTCATGTTTTTTTTTCCAACCTAAGTTACTCTGTGATTTTACATTTAATATAACTGAAAGGAATACAGATTCTTCCAACCATTAATACTTAATACATTGCTTCTTGCCATTTCCTTCAAATCTGGACATTTTGTTGATTTTCCAAACAGAGCTGCTCAGAACCAAGCTGGTTTGAATAAGTTATATACATCCCTTTTTGTGCCTAGCAAAGGTATTTAATAGAGATCTTGGAAAAATTCCACTGCTAAAACTTTGCTTTCTATGTAGCGATGCTTCAAGCCACAAGCACTCGCCCAAAGCGCTTCGGCTGGTTCAGTGATCACCCAAGCAGTGCTTGGCAAACAGAGGGGTTCGTTGTGTGGACTTACTCTTTGAGCTCAGCTTTAACAGTGTAATGGTCCCAAAATGCAGAATGCTTCTGCAGCCTTCTCTGAAGAAAACTCTCCAGGCTCTCTACTTTGACCAGATTTATGTGATAAGACTGTTCCAATTCCCTAAAATTGTAAAGCACAATCAAGGCCTAATTCTATTGTTCTTATTTTTGAAAAAAGCGAAGTGGTTTAATGTTATTAATTTCCAGACAATATTGCTGGTCTTGTTCCCCCAGTTTCTCATTATATATTAGTTTGATTAGAGAAGGAGAAGCCTACCAATATTATTCCAATGAGCCTGACAAATGCTCTCTGCTTATTAGACTCCAATCCTTAGAGTATATAAATAACAAATATTGCAAATGTCTGAATATGTATATGGGCACATGTGGCCATAACTATGCAAAGTGAGAGAAAACAATTTCTTAGTAATATGAAGGTCCATTAGACTGATCTTTCTGTAGTTTATTTCACTTAATACCCTAATTTCTTCTTACGAGATAGTAAAATCCTGACTGTGCAACACACAGTGATTAAATAATTCTCATATATAAAAGAGCATCTTCAGAGCTGATGTATAGGTAGACAAGTGCCCACTCCACGGTATGTCAAATATTATTCTAAAGAATATTCTTTTCTGTTGCAGAACCTGGGAAGAAGGGAAGGTCCTTATCTTTGATGACTCTTTTGAACATGAAGTATGGCAGGATGCTGAAAGTTATCGCCTGATATTCATTGTTGATGTGTGGCACCCTGAGTTAACAGCGCAGCAGCGACGCACGCTTCCTGCTATTTAAGGAGCTGCTTCTGATGTGAAGAACAGAGGTGCTTTGGAGGATGCAGATAGGATCACAGAGGATTAACTTGTCCGGCATATGGAAAATACCAGTATTTTAAGGATTAGAAGATATAAAAAAGATTCCTGAGTGACAAAGGACTTAAAAATAATTTTAACAAGTTATTTTGTTTCATACTGATTCAGCACTGATACGATAGTATTGTTTTGCTGGCTGCAAGTTCCAAAATACTCTTGTTAGCCTGAGAGCAGCAGGTCTGGATTTTCAAGCTGTGGAATGTGCAGATGTTTTTGTTGTGCCTGTATGATCTGTACAAAAAGAATTGGT
Source organism: Crypturellus undulatus (assembly GCA_013389825.1). Lineage (NCBI taxonomy): Eukaryota > Metazoa > Chordata > Aves > Tinamiformes > Tinamidae > Crypturellus > Crypturellus undulatus. The sequence continues at coordinate 144,392 of VWPW01005270.1, read as the reverse complement.
CAGTCACAGGCCTGGCCATGTTCAGACACCAGATTTGCAATCCTACATTCTGGAAATACTTGCCAGGATTTTATCTCTTTTGCCAATGTGCATGGTATTTATAAACATATGCACACAGTCAATTTTGAAAATCAGTTATGCAGTTGTAATGTTAACTGCTTTGGGCTTAAAACATGTCCATATATTATCAACTGTGGATAATGTGAATGAGTTGTGTGTTTCTGTGTTTTTCTACTTGAGTAACTGTATTTTTCTATCATAATTATGAATAGATTTTCTGCTTTAATCAACCACTATTTTTAAAAAGCAATATAGGTATGAGTGCTTCTCTAGCTACTAGCAAAAGAGTACTGTATATCGGTAGATTTCATTTTTGCCAAATGTGGCCTTCTCTTACCTTCCTGGAAATGCAATCAGAAACTTGCATTATCAGCTTCCTAGCAAAGTTTTGTTTTTCTAAAACAAAACAGTTCTCTTAGTTAGCAGGCAACCTTCAGTTTTTGAATGTGATTTTGGAAGATGCTAAGCAAAGGTGACAACTGTAGGTGCAGATCTGAAGCTACTTGAGAGAACTGAGGATTTCATGGCAAACTGCTGTTCCTCCTATCATTGCTATGGTTTATGTTATGGTAACCCTTTTCTAGCCAACCCGACTTTGAGGCATCTCCTTTCAGGGGCTCTTTCTAGGCTGATCTTGGTGGTTGTTCAAAGGAAAAAAAAATGTAGGAAGAATTTCTTGAGCTCAGAGCAGGCGAACAAGGTCCAGTTTGGATTCCTGCTAGGCTGCAGAGCAGAAAAAGAGCTCGAGAAGCTTTTCTCAATGTCTTAGCTTGTATTCTGCTGCCAGCATCCTACAAAGTAGTATAACAAGCCCTTAAATGAGCTAGCAGCGTGTTTGCTGACTTGAAATGTATGTGAAAATTCTGAAGTAATTTTATCCTAGCGCAGTTTACAGTACACTTTGTATTTACTCTCTTGGTAAAATGGCCTTACTTTCAAGAAAGAAATCTGCTTGGGCACGTAAGCAGTTTTCTGGCCTTTAGGCACTGTGCTGTTTTGTGGGAGACAGAGGGCGCAGGCCCCTCAGCCGTTAACACTAACAGGGAAGAGAGACGCGAGGTTGCACTGATGAGGTTTATGGCAGGCTCTTATCTACCCTTGTGCCAAACCAGCCGCACGTGGGCGGGCATGAGGAGCGTGGCCGAGTCTGCAGCACCCTTAGCGAGGGCTTGGCAGAGACGGGCACCGAGCAAGGAGCCGGAGAGGTTACGTACAGCCTCTGCAGCTTGGGCTTTGTTGTTCAAAAAGCTCTGAATTGTTGCTAGCTTCGTGCTGCTGAGAAACGACATCATGGTGCCTGAGTGTCATATGCACTGCGGCATGTACTACAGAACAGAAAACATCACATTTGCTGACGCAAAATGCAGATAAGAGCCTTGCATTCCCATAAACTAAATGTATTTTATTAAGTAATTAAATCTTGTAATGCCACAGAACACATGGTAATTGTGCCATAAATAGCTGTAACTAGTTTCTGGAGGTGTGCACTTTAATTTCCTCTTTGACTGTTAAAAATAAATAAGACAGTCTTATAAACCCTCTCTGATCAAGAGTCAGTTATAGATAGCTGAGATAATAAGGCTTTAATGTGTTGTCTCTATAAAAAATTACCTTGAAACCATCATCTGCCAAAAGGAACAAGTCACAGTTAATTGTCATGAGAACTGTAAAGATTTACATGAGTTTTGAAAATATAAAAATACCTTTGGGAAGCTGTAGGAGATTTATATGCAAAACTGGAAAAAAGGTACTTATTGCTCATGGTAAAAAATAAAATTAAAAGTCTCTCAATCACAGTTTAGGCAGAGATTGTGTTTTGTATCTCTGTAAAGTGATCAAGCAGTACAAATTATGAATTATTTTGTAATTCTGTAAAACAAAGACATAGTTTGTAAAGAATGAAACAAAAAGTTTAAATCAAAATGTATGTCTTAGGAATATTTGTATTAATAATGCTTTGTAGTTACTATAGCTCACACTAAACACTTCTTAGCAAAGTAGTGGTAAACATTTTGAAGCTTTATTTATAAAAAAAAACTCATGCTGTGCTTCAGGTTGTTTTGCTGTGCCTCCGAAGTCTTCTACTTCATCTTTTCAGATTGCAACTGGCAAATAGATCAAAGCAATCTGCGCAAGATGTGTGTGTGCCAGAGTAGTATGTTTATTAAATTGTGTAGTGACATATTGGGCATTTAAAATCTTAAATGCCTTGAATGTGACAAGGTGGATTATGAACAGCTCCTTTAACACTGAAGTGATTCTACTCTATGCTTACCTGTCAAGAAACTGACAGCATATTTTTTGTTAGATACAGTTATTGCTTTAGCTCTATATTTGGTGAGGATACATAGCACACTACAGCAATTATTCTGCCAAGTGGTATATCATTTTAGGTATTTCTGTTTGTCAACCAGTATTCCACCCTGAAGAAAGTATTTCAACATTGGAAATGTCAATGCAATAAATGAATGAAATTACCTTTTTAAATGGTTAGCAATCTTAATTTAATACTTTGTTCTTCACATTTATTTATGGTGGGAAACTGTCAGAAGGGTGATAAAGTCTCCTATTTGTAAGGTCTAGTCAAGGTGTTAGGAGTTGGACTCCTTCCTGCCTCTACTTCTTTTCTGCTTGTAAGGACACAATCTGTATGAGATCCTGCAGTTAAGTTCAAGGTACCATGTGTATTTATTCACATCTCCATTAAAACCTTAACTAACACTAACCCTTTTTGAGGTTTAATTCTCAAAGATTGGATCTCAGTGACATTTAGACTGTTTGCATATAACAAATCCCACTTGAGAAAACAGTGGATGTACCAGATAGTCACAAAGATTCCCATTTAAGATTGTGCCAGCCGTGTTTCTTGATTACAATGTCTTGGACCAGTATTTTTGTGAGTGCAGCATTCCTGTGGGAGTAGAGGTAAGTGTGTTAACAGAGAAAATTGCAAAGCCAATTATCTGTTCATTAATGCTGCGGTTTCGTTGTTGTTGTTTTGGTTTTGCTTTAAGCAAATTCTCTGGGGCAAATCCTTATTTCTATGAGACTTCATGAGCCTTGGGTAGGAAAAGGGAGTTGATTCCTATTCCTGAGAGCAGACACCCTAATTTTCTGCAATAGGTGCCAGTGCTAGGAGAAGGGGAATGGAGGAAACCCCCTAAATAAATGGCATCATTTATCTTATTTGTTTAATGTTTCTGCAGGCTTCTAAGTGTCTGCCTCTTTTAGTGTCTTCTGTATTTTCCTGATGGAAGCCTCCACTGTTCTAAGGACTTGCTCTGTATCACAGAGCCAGGTTTTGTATCAATAACATACTGCTGTGGAAGAAGCTTATCCTACATTCAGTTATTCTGTACGAATACCAGCAGGTAAACCCCGCACATGTTAAATGACAGAATGTCCTTTTTGCTCGGTGGAGATATAAAATATTGTGATAGACGAAGGCAGCGTTTTGTTACCCCATTCATGAGGGCTGACCATGTCCTGCTGAGCTATATCGTCACCTCAGTGTGTCTCACGTAGGAATTCCATGGTGTTCCAGAGACAAACTAAAAACCATTATAGTTCCCATTATCATCTTGTTGCATATATGGTTTATTGTACTTCCTTTGACATGTCGATGCCAACTACTTGCTCTAATGTATGACAAATTGAAGACAAAAAAAGTGTGTACAGTATTTTTAACTGTTTTAGGAAATAAAGTCACTGCACATGCAATTTGATAACAGCTTTTCTTTTATTTCTTTAATCTGGTTTCCATTTCAATGAAGACATGGGACTCCTTTTGCAGGTAGAGCAAATAGAGAAAAAACAAACTGATCTTTGGCATTTCAGTTCTTCCATTCTTTTGTATTTGCTTTCATATTTCTTTCTAGCAGAAGCTTGTACTAAATAATTAATTCTAAGTTTTCCTTTTCCATTTTAACCACAGCCCCCATCTGCAATCAGCCTTCCCCTCTGGCTACACCTTCCCCTGACTGCAGGAGGGAAGAGGTTTAAATGGCGCTGCGGAGCTTTCCGTTGCAGTTGTGACCTAAATGAAACGATCTGGATTGAACCATTAATCACCGATGAGTGTGTCCAATGAGTCTCCCCACAACCCCCCTTCGCACACGCGCACACTCACACCCAGACCCGTGCGCACACGCGTCTCACTAGCAGGCTGCAGAGTAGCCTGTGGAAAAACACATCGTTAAAATTAAATAATTGCATTTCAAATTGTGTGTGTCTGCTGCCGACACAGCTCATTACATTTAGCTGACAATTTTATAAGGGCTTCAAAAGTCAAGAATAATTTTTGCTGGGTCCTGAAGGAAGTGACCCCTATAAGCAGAGTGTGTGATGCAATCAGAGGGTGCTGTGTTGAATGCCCTTATGCTGGCACTTTTGTCGTTGTTGTTATTAAAAAGGAAGCCCAAACCTTTCCATAAGACTAAAGCACACCGGAGATGCTGTTATTTCTGCCCTCTACATTGCATTAAACCGCTGATTACAGAGCACAGTTTAAAATTGAGGTGCTTTTCTTTAAAATGCATTTAACCTTAGCTTCTGTAAAACTGATCATCCCTCCTGGAGGTCTCAGGAAAACCTCTGCTGACACCCTGGTTTCTTTACACAAAAAATGCATTCCCATCATTTCCAATATTTCAATGCCATAAATCAGAAACAAAAATAAAAAGAAGAAACAATTTCTTTGCTTATGGATAGACTCCTGCTTTGCATCCAGCGTCAATCGAAATGTCTCCGTTTTTGTTCAGCTTTGGCCGCGTGGACAGATGGCTGATGGCAGTTGTTACTCGGTCTAGAAAAACGAGGGAGGACGAGTTTCCAAGCAAGACGAGTGCGTGTGTGCGCAGCGTGCCGCGTGCTCTGTGAGTTCTGGTACCGTGGAAGTCTGTCAATGTAGGGGTGGGTGCTTAGGGCTTTGGAGCTCAGTCCAGGGCCAGGAGCGGCTGGGTGTTCTCGTTCTCACCCGGGTCTTCGTGTTTCAGCGTGCCGGCTTCCACCACGGACTGAGACCTGAAAGCAAGGACATGCAGCTGCTCACCGGGGCTGCCGCAGAAACAGCAACCTCCTCAGGGTCCCTGATTTTAAGATCTTTACTCTTGCCTATTGTCACATTTAAAATAAATGTTTAGGCATTGCATTTTGTTTATTTATATTTCAGATATGCTATGTAACTACCCATAAAACCAAGTGTACTAAACAACTTAAAAGGCCTGATCTGGAGAGGCTGTGAGATCTATCAGTGCTTAATGCCTTCCTTGAGGAAAAAAATGCTTGTGCAAATGTTTCATGGATTAGTGGCATAAGCAGTGTTATTTCCACAAGTGTTTTAGGAGCAAGGCTCAGCTCATGCTTTGAGCAAACCTTGAGATTTGCAAGTAAATAAATTGCATTTCACTGATGCAGAGGTCCAAGGGGCAGAACTTGCATGAGTGACCTAAGATCATTGAGGAAGCCAGAATTAGTATGAGAACTAGGATGCTGAAGTATGCCCAATCTTACCACGCAGCTCTGTGCCTGCGCCCCTGAAGCAGAACCCTATTTGGGGCTAGCCCATTTCAATTCATTTCTGTCTTCAAGGGGAGAAACAATTTATCCTTTGCTGCTAATGGACAAAAACAGCAGAACAAATGAATAAATGCTAGAGAAAGAAAGAGCAGCATCAGGGTTTCTTGCAGTAACAAAGCTGAGGGAGTTTAAACTACTGGGAAAATTCAAGACAGATTCATTCTGAGAGGTGGACTCCAGTGTCTGCTCAGTTAGCCATAGAAGCAAGAATTGATGCATTTATTGTTACAGAGATTCATTATCCTTTTTTTTCAGTCTTTTGGAATACAAATTGTCTCTCCATTCAGAGTGTACAAGGAGTTGTAATGTAAAATGACTGTTTGTGAATGAGGCACTTTTAAGAGGGGTACTTTAAAACTGAAAACACTAGCCGTAGCATAACAATTCCAGGCATTTACATATTGCACAGTACAGTTTTAGAGAAGAAATTTTCTCATAGATAGATTTTAGAATTAGGGTAAATCTTTTACCTATGTGTGCGTGTGGTTCTTGATTGTTCATTATGGTAACCTCCATTTAAGCCTTAGCTATTTTGTGAGATTATATATCATATCTCTTTTGATCAGAATAATTAGTAAGTGGCATACTTTGGCGCTGTGAAATTTAGTTAAGACTCAATAGTGTCACTATGAATAAGCTTCCTGATTTTTTTTCTTATTCTCATGCCATGCCTGAAACTTTCATTACAAGTGGGTAAATAAATAAAGATCTCCAAACAGAAAAAACAGATGCTGAATGGGAAGGTTTTACACCAAGCAAAACGCATTTGCTCCGAATTTTTCACTGTGTATTTTTTACAGCAATGTGGCATGCACAATGTTTATGAATATATTTTAATATAAAAAGTAGCTGATTTAAGAGATTATGCAAGATGGCAATTTGCATATTTCTAGCATATGGTAGCAAAAGCTAATCATAATGGCTTTGAAAATTATACTGAATGAATTCAAATCATAACAGTTTGTTTTCTTTTATGGACTGACATACTAAATAATTACTAAATAGGACCAATTAACAATTTTACCTATATTTTTTATGCCTGACCCATTATACTGAAAGGAATATAAGTAGTTGCAGAGCCATCACTGTACTGGCCAACGTACTCTAGGAATTTCTTCTCTATAAGTCAAATGGGAAACATCTCACAGTTGCCAAATGGTGCCTTTTGTGACCGCGACTGATTAGCTCTGCACTTATCTCATTACAGAAATAATCTCCTTGGGTCTATAACAGCAAGATACTGCTCCCCCAAACGGGTACTCAGCTGCTCGCCAGGTTAGGAGCTGTGTAATTCCTAACTCTGTATGCTGGTCCCACACTTCTTCCTCTTCCTACAGAGCCAAAAAAACTGGAGGACCCAGTAAGTGCCTTGCAGCCCACCTGATCCCCACATTCAGGACACAGATTGATTCAAACGCTGTGCCTTGTCCTCCTGAATAATGTGAAGACGGCTCCAACTGAAGCATTTGTATCTGCAGCAGCAATTACCTTTCTCCTTTTTTTTTTCCTCCCTAGAAGCTGCTTTGCCACCTGTCCTAAAATCAACTGTTCAGGCCTCTCTCTTGGGTTTTCTGATACTTAAATTCAACTTAATCTAAAGGGAACAGTAATGATTTAAGCACTCAGCATGAGTTTTTTTTTGATCTTGCCAATAATACTAAGGCACCACAACAAAGACCCTGCTCTGCAGTTTATATTTCCACTTTCCCAACACGTCAGTTTTTCCTTTGCTGAAAAAAGTTCCCAGATCTTTTCGCACTTTACTTTTAGGGAGAATAAAAAAAAATTACTCAGTTCTCCACGAGATTCAAAATACTTTTTCAAATATCTCAGTTATGGTAAAATTCTGGCGGATACTAAGAAAAGCATATTGGCAGTATATATTAATGCAGTTCACAGCCTTATGTGACAACTCAGGGTCATAGACATCCTGGAAAACACACCTATATATTCTATAGCTATCCTTTATTTAATGATAAATGAAATATGTGATTCACAGTAGGCCATCCTTGTATAAAACATTATTCACTGACTAGCAAGGCTAGTTTTCTACTGTAAAAGTACTGCTGCCTGTTTTAACTGCATTTTTTTCAGAGAACTTTTCAAATTTTTAAGAAGAGTCGAACCACATAGGTTGCCAAATTCTTCTAAAGTTATCTACTTGCACCTGAATGTTTTGTTGAAAAATATATTGTGGTCAGGAACCAAAGTGTGGGTACCAAAATGACTCTTTCCAGCTAGATCCATGTAATTTGCAATTCTCTTTTCATTAAAAAAACAGTTTCTTGTACAACAATTTAAGCTACTTTGATGTATAATGGTAAATGAGCAGTACAGAACTGCTTACTTTTGACAAGCTGGGCTTAAGCCTCCAAATCCTGAGGATACTGCTCTGTCAATACCATATTGCAAGCAAAAGTTCATGACACTAGAAAAAGGGTTTTTTTTGCTGCCTTTTAGCTTCAACACGAATAAATACCTGATGGGAGGGAGGAAAGACAACAGAGCCAGACTCTTCTCAGCACTACCCAGTTAAAGCACAACAGGCACTAGGCACAAATTGAAATACAGGAAATTCCATTTAAACATAAGGAAAATAAAACCAACCTTGCTGTAGGGGGTGGTCAAGGCAGTTACCAGAGAGGCTGCGGAGTCTCTGCCCTTGCAGATACTCAAAACTCACCTCGAGACGTGCTCCTGGGCATCCTGCTCTCAGTGACCCTGCGTGGCTGGACCAGATGATCCAAGCGGTCCCTGCCAACCTCCGCGGTTCTGCAACCAGTCAAGACTCCTGTCTTTCTCAGAAGTACCAGCTGATTTGCACCATTCCCCTTTTGTTTCTCTCTCCTCATTGGGAAATGTATTTTTTCCCATGCTCATCCTGCCTGTGAGCTGTCCAGTCTGGCTATAACGAAGGTTGCCGTCTATAGCAGAATAGATGAGATTCATTTGCTACATGTAGACACCTTCTGCCATCTCGGCCACCCTAGACTGTCCAAGAAATCCTTCCATGGCTGACAGGACTTCATAGAAGGAGTAGCAGATGGAGGTCAGGGGGACATCACAGTGCCTAGAATAACATGCGGTGCCTGTATTTAGGCAGCAGAACCCTGTACTTTTGTTTCTGAAGGATGAATGTAACCAATTCAATACACTCAAGGCATGTTCAGGTGACCTAGGCCAGAGATGAACTAATCGCCTGAACAGGAAACACTAACTGCATCAGCCCGCTTAGATCGCTATCTAAGGAGACTCCAGTCCCTTGTGTTACAATTCATTTTGCCATCAGACATCAATGGCCACCATATGTTCCCTTTTCAACTCACAGAGGAAAATAAACATTCCTAGGGTGCAATTCATTTGACTTGTTTTAAACACCCGCATGAAGTTAGATGGGTCACATCTTACAACCAACTCCTCTCTTTTGACGATTAAGGGAGAAGAGAAAAATAGTTCTCCTGCAGATGTCTAAGTTTGGTCACAGGAATCCCATCAGGCTGCTAGCTTCACTTCAAAGTACCAAAGATATTCCTCTAGCCTTATAAGCAGTGTTTTTCTTCATTGTGTTTTGTCATACTGTAATTCAGAATTCACTGCCTGATCTGTATATTGCAGCTTTGCATTGGCAGCCCAACTCAGCAGAGTTTTGGATCACATACCTGCATCACTGCTCTAGACTCTAGGGAAAGGCTGGAGACGGAAAGAAAATTCAAGCACTGTCTGAGCACATACCTTGAATTGCTCTTGACCTCCTTCAGCAAATCACTCTACCTAATTTTGAAAGTGCTTCTGGGAAACATTGGTCAAAACTGGGATGTCCCAATTAACTGTTGGCTCATGTTCTCTGCCTCCCGTTGCATCCACACAGGGATGTGGGAACTGGATATTGCTTCAAATTCAAGAGCTGGTAAAACTGACTGGGCATGCATGCATTTCAGATCATATTGATACCTGTTAATGGTATATACATCTAGTAGGATTCAGAGTCAGAAACTTAAACCACGATCCATGTAAAAAATACCTGAAATTGTTGCTAAATTAAGAAGGAAAGCAAAGCTGAAGCAGAACGCTTCACTGGGTCCTTAAGGGCAACTGATCAAACCTGATTCTTAGTCACCCTCAAGCTCCATAGAAACAGTAGCAGCTTATGAAGACTGTGTTGGTTTTGTTTGCAGGGCTGAAATCAGCTTTCTCCAAAAAGGAGAATACATTCTCCATCCCTGGAGACTTTACCTCTGTTAGGGTTAGTCTTTAATGTTCATGGATTGCTCAAATAATAGTACAATTTATTTCAGATCCCCTTTGCCCTACTGGTACGGTAAATCATGTTCCACAATTTAGGAGGTAATATTTCCTACATAATGTAGGCACAATGGCCTTGCACATATTTTACATTGCTCACTCCCCTAAAATGTAGCATGTGCTCTGCATGCACCTGAGCTTTGCCATTATAAGTATATATCTGAATTCCAGACTTTGTGGCTTTCTCCCTTTATCAACTAAAGCTGCCCAATTTGGGGAGTTTAGGAAGATGTTTGGCTGTGAGGGAGCTGGTTGAGTTAAATTTTAACACAAGTAAACATTTGCCTGTATCACATAGATAGAATTACTGTGTAAGTCCTTGCGCTGGCAGATCATACATTTGTACTTAACAATATGCATGCAGGAGACTTAGCTCCTGTAAAAATATACCACGAACACTGCAGGCCAGGGTGCTAACTAGGTAGCAGCTAAGTCAGTGACTTAGCTAGAGCCCAATTTCCCAGGCTAGTTAACCTTGCTTAGGAGAGCCAAGCCCATATGGAAAGAGAAATGAATTCTCACTCTCACTCCTGAAGCGTGGGTACCATGTGAATTTTCTCCACTTAAAGTGTCAATCAAAACCTCAGTGGTGGTTTTGCTGTTCAAGAATTTTTGAAAGTATGGAAAATGAACAAGCTGTTTTTTTTTTTTTTTTCCCAGTAGGTCAGTAGGTCAACAATATTTTTCAAGTGGCAGTGCTGCATTTTTATGTATGCACATCAATATCTAGGGCAGCAGATACCTCTATGTATGTGTGGGTATTACAATGAAGCTACCAAAAATTCAGTCTCCAAACATACAATAAAGATAGAATGAAGGCCTTTTAGCTGCACAATGTCAGAAAGCTCCTGTCAGACTGCAGCTGAAGGGAATCAGCTCACAGGAATTGACATCTGTTGGGTATCACTTTTGTTTCCTAAAAAAAATAAGATACTAAAAGGCAGGACTGAGCTAACAGTAATTGTCAGTCCATCATGACATGCTTGCCTTAAAGGCTGACTTGCAGTTCTCTCATCCCTCATTTTATGCTTCTTTTCACTATAGCAATGCTGATGTGCTGGAGCTCACAGGAGCACAGATATATCACATTTGTGCTGTGCTTCATTTGGACGGTTTTGTGGAGGAAAGTAGAGGGTGGCATTTTGTTTCCAAGTGCAAGAGGCTTCGGGCCTCTCAAAGTGACGCACTGTAACCAATCAATCAGATCACATTGTGTGACTCTATTCATCTACCTTTCACCTCCCATCTGCTCATTTCCCTCTAATTCCCTTCCCATTTCTCCAGCACCTCAGGGCTGTTCATCTCCAATCGTTCACCCCTTTTACAGAGCATAATAAGCAGAGAAAACATTTTTTTTTAAATCACACCCATGTTTTTCTTTTTTATTAATGAAGTCTGAGGGACACATCTGTCTCCCCCTCCACACCCTCCATCAGATTGCACGATTGCAAGTGTGCTTTGCAACACGCCTCTAAGGCACATGCTTCTCAGGTGGTAAAAATAAAAATACCTCTGCCATCCCTCACTTACAGAATCACTGAAGGTGCACAGACGTGAAGTCTTTGTGATAGAAGATACTCTCTTAATAATGAAAGCACTCGAAAATGAAATGCATGGGCAATACATTTTCAAAGACGGGTATGTTCCCACAGGTGGTGCAGACAGATGCAGGCAAGCTCTGCTCAACAGGGCAGCAACTTCAGCACAGCAGCCAAGTGTGGCGCTCTGCCCAGACTAATAAGCCCTGCCCAAATCTCTTGCTAATTCAGCTCTGCAGCTGAATTGGCTGTGCTGGCTCATCGCTCTGCGTTAGCAGCGCAGCACTGTGCCATGAAGATCTGCCCACAGGGATGACTTTGCTGCCCCAGTCACAGCATTTCAAGGAGATGAACCAGTTTCAACATCCAGGGGTTTAAGGCTGAACTGGTTAAATGTTCCACCTGCATAAGGGATGACACAGACCTCCTAACTGCCAGCCCAGTGCTTCATCCTGGAGGACAACAGCGATGGTGACCAGCTCTGTGCTTACAGGATTTGGCTTCCCAGCTGCTCTGGCAGCAGAGACCATCCTTCTCCACAGTGCTTAGCACACGTGGGCATGCATGTGTAGCAAGAGGTCCTTGAGCCTGGTGCGCCCAAATGGGGGTGACAACAGCTGCAGCTCTGCGCTTTGCTGCGTGTGTGCAGAGGTACCTGCATGTCACACTGCTGAAGAGGTGAGGGCCAGGGAGCGCACCCCAACACGAGGCGCCCTGTCCTCCAGCCTGCTCTTACTGCCTCACTCCCTGCTCTCTCCTAGGGCGAGCTCCAGCCACTTCGCCCCACGGAGAGCCCTAGGCACAGGTTCATGGGCATTCATGCAGGGTCTGCACCCAAAACCAGCACCGCGTTCGGCTCTAACGCTTTCCCAGCTGGCTGGGCACCCTCCTCACACACACTCTGGCCCTTTATCCGACACCACAGGGAATGCAGTATAGGTCCTCTGTGTTTGCTAAAAAAACAGTTCTCTGGTGGGCTATGACAGAACTCTCAGCTTGGATGCATGGAAATGGAAAAATGCACACAAACACTCATTTGTTCAGCATAAAACATACAGCCTTATGTCTTACAGCCACAGAGGCTCAGAGGAGAGAAAGATGCGGGTGCTACATAGTGCAAAGGCAGAGTCTTTAGCAGAGGCTCTCCCTGAGCAGCACAGACATGAGTCACTCTGTGCCACTGATCTTGGATTCAAAGTTCACTCCCTTGTTTTTTTTTCATTTACCAGTGCAGATGTGCATGATAGACCTGCCTCCCAAGTGCTTTCGAGTTCGTGTGTCAAGGTCACATCCTAAGTCCATGGTAGAGAAAAGTGTGGGTGGGTGCTTACTCTCTCCATTTCCTCTTCCTGTAGACTGCCTCCTCCGCACTCCCTTTTTCACATAAAGGAAATCGGTGCACCTGCTTCAGTCAGGAGCTCCGGCAAGACCCAGGGGCCTCTGGGGTGCAATATGTCATGCATCAAAAGGCAGGTCTAGTCATGAGGCCGAATAAAGACAATACTGCCACAGCAGTCAGCATCAATTCACAGCAGATACAAGAACAGCTGCTAAAAAATACCCAGGGCACAAAATGCAAGCGAAAGAAGTCCAGGCCAAATACTGAAGAAAATTTGCTTCTCCCACTTTATGAATATTACAGACAGTCACACAGACAATTCTCATCATCATTTCCACTCCCCTGACTCATGCCCACTTCCTTGTCCAAATGTGCTTCCTAGCCCAGCTACTTCCAGTCCCTTGCTCCTTTACTGCTGCCTCACCTATCAGTCTGCCTTGTTGCTCCCGTCCTTGTGACTCTGGTTCCCAGTAATCCAGATGGCTCTTCCTTGAACCTTAGTCTCCTCAAAGCAGCATGCTGACAGCAAAGGAGGTCAGTCTTGCTGCTCCTGGATCCTACATTACAAGTTTCCTGTTCTTAGTGGGAACAGCACTGCAAAAGGAAGGCGACCCTGCAGATGTACTTTTTAGGTTGAAAAGTCAAACACTGAAACAGCAGGAAAAGCTGAAATGTAGGTTGCCAGAGCAGCATTCACTCGGCCCCGGTGTGCGGGGGCGTTATGACCTTTGCATTACGACCCAGTTCCAGGAGCACGTACTGTTTTTTCTCAAAGGACTCTTGCCTCTCTCAGAGCTCAGGGTAGACAGTGCTGAGTTAATAAGTGGCTATTTATTTTACTTTCTCCTAGTGGTTCAGTGCATGGTTCTGTGACACATTTGCTGCATATTATTCAGACCCTGCTCTGAGGATGGCCTTTGTTAATTCCCTCTTGAGCTTTCTGTGGAGTTCATCAATGCAGTACTTGTGTGCCTCTTAAATGCTAATTTATTTACCTCCATAGCACTACTGAAAGGATTTTTTATTCCATTTTGCATGTGGAAAGCTGAGACTCTGAGAGATTAAGGTCCAAACTCTCCTCTAAATGGACAGTGAGGTGGATTGATGACTGTCTGGATGGCAGAGCTCAGAGGGTTGTGATAAATGGGCCCAAGTCTAGTTGGAGGCCTGTGGCCAGTGGTGTCCCCTAGGGATCAGTACTGGGCCCCGCACTGTTCAACTTGTTCGTCAGTGACTTGGACGAGGACACAGAGGGCACCCTGAGCAAGTTTGCGGACAATACCAAACTGGATAGAGTGGCCAAGCCTCCCGAATGGGGCTGTGCTGCCATTCAGAGAGACCTAGATGGGATGGAGAGTTGGGCAGAGAGGAACCTCGTGGGGTTCAATAAGGGCAAATGCAGGGTCCTGCACCTGGGCAGGAATAACTCCAGGCACCAGATTAGAGGTTGACCTGCTAGAAAGCAGCTCTGAGGAAGGGGATTTGAGAGTCTTGGTTGACAACAAGTTAGCCACGAGCCAGCAATGTGCCCTCGAGGCCAAGAAGGCTAATGGGATCCTGGCCTGCATGAGGAGGAGCATTGCCAGCAGGTCAAGGAAGAGGATCCTGCCTCTCTACTCAGCTCTGGTGAGGCCGAACCTGGAGTACTGGGTGCAGTTCGGGGCTCCCCAGTACAAGAGGGACGTGGAGCTTCTCGAGAGGGTCCTGCACAGAGCAACAAATGTGATTAAGGGGTTAAAGGGCCTGTATCTTATGAGGAAAGACTAGGTGAGCTAGGCATGTTTAGCCTGGAGAAGGTTGAGAGGGCATCTTATCAACATGTACAAATATCTGAGGGGAGTATGTAAAGAGGACGGGACCAAACTCTTCTCCGTGGTGGCCAACGACAGGAGAAGGGGTAATGGGTACAAATTAAAACACAGGAAGTTCCATCTTCATATGAGGAAGAACTTTCCTGTGACGACGATAGAGCTCTGGAACAGGCTGCCCAGAGGGGCTGTGGAGTCTCCCTCTTTTGAGATCTTCAAAACCCACCTGGATACCACCTACGTGCTGTAGGTGTCCCTGCTTGAGCGTAGGTGTCCCTGCTTGAGCGTGGGGGTTGGACCAGAAGATCTCTTGAGGTCCCTTCCAACCTCAAACATTCTGTGATACTGTGATTCTGTAAATGCAGGGTACTCATTTCTTAGTGCCTAGGGTCTGATTTTGCAGAGAGCACAGCATTATATAGCAGCTTGTGTGTTCAAAGCACACATCCCATTGATTTCAGCTGCAGGTGAGTGCTGAGCATTTCTGGAAATTAGACCCCAGAGTCTACAGCTTGGCAGACTGAAAATAAGCAACACACAGTCTCACCATCTGGAAGACATTGAGTTTAAGTAAATGACTTGCCTGGCCTATGCAGTAACTCGAGCATCAAGGGGTAGAACAGGATCCCCAAGGATACATCCAACAGGATCATTCCTGATCTGTCAGACCTTCCCTTACTCATCCTAATTTCTTTGCTCGTCACATTTGCTTCCTAGACCTGCTGCTTTCGGTCCTACCTCATCTTTCAGTCTGCCCTATTGCTCCCATCTCAGCGAGCCCCCTTCCCAGTATCCTAAGTGATTCTTCCCTGAACTTTAGTCTCCTCAATACGGCATGCCAGCAACAAGGAGGATACAGCCCTATCAGCAAAAGGAGGCAGTCTTCTTGCTGCCAGGTCCCATGTCTTGTTTCAAGCTTGTCTGGAGAAAGGTGGTTACAATTAAGAATGTTTTTAGAGAACATGTGTGAATAGCCTTTTCAAACACTTGTAACAGAGACAGATTTAGCTGGATTTTCACAGGGCAGCAAAAGCCATTCTTTGCAAAAGTCTTTTGTTTTATTAAGTGTCATGTCCCTAGTCTAAACTATGAGACTTCTGGCACATTTATAGCCAAGTAAAGGCATAATTTACAATGCCATGTTTTAGGTAGCCTAAACAGAACCACTTCTGCCATTCCCTGCTCTCTACTGCCCATGTATGTGTACCTCCACAGTGCCCTGATCACCGGCGTAGTAACAGATGGAAACCGTGTTATCAACACCCTCAGCGAGTGAGGGATTTCCTGCCTTGTCCCAGGGGGCTCTCAGCACCAAGCTTCCCATCCCTCCTGTTTAAACCTGCCTGGCTTAATTGCAGCGCCAAACTTCTTCCTGGCTTCTCTCGCTCCTGGTTCATCAGGGAGTTTTTTTTGCAGCTTCGCAGGGACACGCTAATGTGGCAAATGCTTTTCATCTCTTTCTGATGCATTAGCAGAATTCCTGTATAAATCTGTAAAGCTGTTCCACAGCTAATAATCTATGCCCCTATACAGTGCATACGTTACTGCGATGCATGTCCCTGGGACACCAACTTTACTATTAAGGCCCATCTCATTCCTAACCTGTGTATAGGGAAAGCATTTTTCATGGAGAAATTAAGAAATTCTCTGTTGTTTGAACTAATTCCTAATAAAATAATGAATATAATTCTTGCCTCATATCTTACATATATCAGGTAGAGCTATATTACCTGAATGTCCACCCTTCTTCCCCAGCAGATGTGGAACAGTCCATCCCAGCTACAAGGAGAGCAACCCAGGTGGTTTCCACGGGCAGTAAGAAATTTTCACACATTTTCATACTGATTTTGGATTTCTGGCATTTTACGACTTCTGCAGTAAATTGGTGCTGACTGTGAACCAGCATAAAACATGACCCATAAAAGCAGAAACATATGGCAGCAGAACGTTAAGGTCACACCAAGGATAACAACTAGAAAGGTCTGCTTTGCACAGCCCAGCTGGGCATATGGAGGAACTAGTCTGAATAAATAAAAGCCTTTCATAAGTCACGCCCACAAATGGCCCCTTTTGAGTCTGAAAATGTTCCAACTGGCATTTATGTGCACCAGCTGTGGCACCCTCTTTCCAAGCAGGATTCTGTTTCTGAAAAACAACAATTAGCAAAAAGTTCATCTGAAAAATCAGTCCTTTTGAAAAGCCACACATCAGGATGTAATGATGGCAGAATCTAATATATATTTTAAAGTCATTTTCCTCTAATCTAAGGACATAAAAATCAGCATGCTTTAGTCTCAGAAACATCAGGTTAAACACTCCCACAGATTTTTAGCTCTATTTCTAAAATGGTTAAGCTGATGCCTAATAAAGGGGTTTCTCATGTTCTACCAGGTTGGTCACTGCATCTTTAGGGGCTTAAGTTTCTGTTTTGTGGGAGGAAAGGTTGATAGTGTCTTGATGCATAAATTGCACACTTTCACAATTACGATGCTTGGTTCTACTCTAAAAGTTTCATCCTAACTCTGAATTTCCTAAGTCTCTAAGGAGCATGACTTAGGGATAAGAATATTTCTTCACTCTATACTATTCTAAGAATAATTTTAACTCCAACTTTGATTAAAGTTTATCTTTATTATTTATCTTTAATTAAACTTTTATTAAATAGACTTGATTAAACAACTGGTTGTTTGTCCAGGAATATATATGTAGCTGTTACCCTTCCAAATCACTCTAGGTTTCCAGACCTGCCTGCACTGGTTGCAGGTTGCCAGCAAGAACTGTTATGGTATCTGTAAGAGCCAAGATGATGCAGTCTCATCTGTGCTTGGTTACGAGGCTGGGAACAAGCAAAGGCAGAAAGCAGTCTTGGACCAAAGATCAAGTTCAGAGATGAAGAAGTGACCCGATGAAGCTGCAGAAAGTCATGGCTTGAAAAGAAAAGAGAGTCAGGGAAGTAACATGCTATTGCAAGTTACTTGCTGCTGCTGGGCCCAAATGTTGGATGGCACTTGGGAAAAGGGAAATTCTTCAAAGAATCAAGCTCCTTGACATCTTCCTCAGTTCCTAAATCCTCTCCCTGCCTGAGGATGATCGCTCACCCTGCTTTTGTGCCCAAAGATGGCGTTTTCACACTGTGCCTGCCCAAAAGGCTATGCCCTGTTGGAGGAGTGATTTGATGAGAGCAGGCTCCAACTCTTTAACTGCTAGGCTTAACTATCCATCACATCACATACCAGCTAAAACCTCCAGCTGCTACCAAAAACAACAGCTCATCAGCAAAAGCCAGCATGAGTGCCTCAGACAAATGCTTTGCTTTTTGTGTTAGCTCTCTGTTGTTTAAACCAAATCAGGGCCCCTTCAGGCCTTCAGGGCTCCCAGAAAGTTTGGCCACATCTACAAGAGGTGATTTTTTTTTTTTTTGTCTCTGTGCTCCAAATTTTCACACCATTTGCACAGCTTTCAAATTCCAAAGCTAGCAAGTGAAAGGCCTCCTGCATAGATGCAGACCATGCCAAAGAGATGTCCCATGACAGGGTAAGTCTCTCCTAAGGGTCTTAACAGGGCTACTGCCCTTCCTGCTTTAATAATTCTAAAACCAACGTAGCCATGCTTTCGGTTTCAACAGTGCCTTTACTGTATTAATGCTAGTTTGCATGTTTATTACTTTGCCCATTTCAAACTTCATTGAGCTGAAACTTTATAAACAGATATATTCTGAATAGATTTTGTTATTTTGCTTTTTTTTTTTTCCTGACCATTAAGACTCATTAGCTGGAGTCATCAGCTGTTTTGCTTTCTTTTCCATCTGCTCATTCAGTACTAGGATTCTAGGATTTTTTTTCCCAGGGTGTAAGATAATTTCAGCAGATGGGAGTGCAGTTTCCACTGTTTTGATTTTTATCCTGTGGGGTTTCATGTGGCCACTGGTTGGTCAAAAGAATTGCAAATCTCTTTGATTAAAGACATTTCCATGTTTCAGAAAATTGTCAAATCTCAAGATATCCAAGATCATGTTACGAGCTAGAGTCAGTGGTATTTTTTTTCTAAGAGTATTTCTAACACTTTCCCCTTTGACAAAGACTCTGTTCTCTGAAATAAACAAGGAGTCTTGTTCAAGAACAAATCTTGTGCAATTTCCAGTCACAGAGAAAAAAACACCCTTGCTTGAGGTTGCGAAGAAAATAGCATTTTAGTTTCATTGCTCTTAAGAGCTGCAGAAACTGGAACTTAACGAGACTTTGAGGGCCAAGCCTAGTCTCCTGTGACCTCTGGTAACCACCTCATTTTAAACCTTTAACTCACATTTCAGTTAGTTTGTCATATTGAAAAGCTGTTTCAGTAGCTCACTCCCCTGATTGCTAGCAATACTCTGCTAATTTCCAGAATAAGTGTACTTTGGTGAGTTTACACCCATTTGTTCTCATGTCTGTGTTGTCCATTTGCTTACATAGCTCTTCTCTCACCCCAGTTTTTATTCCCTTCTGTATATATAGAGAGTAATCACACCCATTTAAGCCTTTGCTCTGTGAGGCTTAACAAACTACTCTCTGGTGCAGTTTCTTACTGTAAAAATATGCTCTCATTCTCCTGACCCTGCTTACAGATGTCACCCAAATTTGTTTCAATTTATGCTTGTCTTCCCTGGTCTTGGGAGCCAAAACACTGCTTTCAGTCCTGAAGTTGAAGCACAAACAGGTATGTTTCTCCCTTCCATTCTCTGCCATCTTGGTGCAGTACTTTCTCTGCATTTTAATGGGCAGAGTTCAGGTGATAACCTGACACTTGTGTCTAGAAAATGCCCTCCTCCTTATTTTTCCGTTATGAACATTACATTCACTTTCGAACTCAAATTAAGTGGCTACAAAATTATTTTGGCCAGTTGTTCTCTGATCCCATTTCCCATTTTTTTTTCTTCCAGATGTCTAAATCCTATATTGATTTCTCAATACTTCCAATACTAAAATTGCCACAGGAAATGGCTTAAGTTTGATTCCACACTTGAAATAGGCAACTTGGGTTCAGGTAAACCTCTCTCTTTGGATGTAGGGTCTGCTCCACAGCCTCCTTTCCTTACTCTGCTTGCATATATATAAATGTATATGTGTGTCACCAGGTACCACAGTAATCACTCTCTGTTTCAAATCTTCTATGATTTGGACTAGATTTCATAGACTAATTTCTCTGTGTTCACAGAGGAAAACTGCAGGCTCCTCTCAAAGTGCTAAGGCTTCGACACTAAGGAAACACCTCTGGCCTCACTCCCAAAGAATAAAGATGGAATAAAGCTTTATAGTTTTTTTTTGGAATAAAAGCCCTGGGTAAATCCACCTTGGAGAAACACTGCCCTCTTGCGCAGCTATTACCCAGCTCTTTGGAGAGGTTACTCGGAGGAAACCTCTGCGGTGAGAGGAAGTTCAGCAGGAAAAGACCCATAATTGTTCAGCCAGGCTTTGCATGCTTCAGACACAGACACCCTAGAAGGTTCAGTCTTCGTTGCTTTTCCCTTTCACAGGAATATACAAACTAAGGAAAAACACATTTCTTGCTCGCATTTCCATTATATTTCTGCTTAATATTTCTGCCACATTTCTGCTTAAAAGCAACATGTCTGCATAGAAATGTTTCTTGTATGCTCACAAATTTTAAGGTTTTCATGATCTATGTGGAAAGATTCATGATGTGTGAGGGGAAAAAATTTAAATGGAAGGGCAAAGCTGCTTTAGTAAAGGCAAAACTACTAGGACTATTAAAAGCAAATTATATTTAAGATGAAGACTAGTGCTAGGAGATCTCATATGCTTAGCAAGAACCCACCAGGAGTATGAGTGAACCCCATTCATGGCCTGAGACCCTTATTGTGCTAGATGTTATATAAGCCCAAGTAACTGGTAGAAAGTTTATATTAAGAAAGTTAATACTGGTAGAAGTCTGTAGACCTTTTAATAGCCTTAGACTTATACAAAGCACGAGATTATGCCACCTAAGTCTATTCATTTATCTTAAGATAAGTCAAAAAAGTAGTTTTAGAGGAGGAAGAACTAAAGGAGATACTCGCAGGTGAAAATCTGTAGAATCAGTGAACTTTTCACCTCTGACAGCTAGAAATGACCACAGGATACAAGATCAGATGGTTCACTTAGCTGCCGAGTAACAAAATTAGGCTAAAAGTTAGACCTGGTCCGGCCGGAGGCAACATGACAAATTAGATTCATCCACTTGCCGTATTGGCATTAATGCGCTTTCATATTAGCTAACAGATTACAAAAGAAGGCTTTGCCTCCAGGCAGGGTTTTCTGGCACTGAGCTCATTTTCAGACCGAAGTTCTCCCCAGAAGGCACGATGAGACCTCACTTCTTTGCAGCAAAGATCTGATCCTCAGGAAAGATTTACCACCATGTGAACGTCTCTTAACACTTCAGAACTAAAAAAAATGGAGATTTCTTTCTATGAAGCTATATATATTATGCACTCTCTGTTTGCTTTTATCTGCACAATAAAGAAATAGTCTACATCCAGTTAAAATCAGTGATGTACTCCATTGCTAACATTGTCTAAAAAAAGGATCTTTTAAGGTCAGCTGTATGGGAGGCACCAGTGAGAACTGCTGCGTGTGCAGATGGCCACTGCCCTTATGCTGAGGCCGTGGTCCTGGTAGGATCATGCACCCACCACGCCGTGGCCATGGTGCCCGTTGTGAGGCACGTGCATTGAGTGCTCTGTGCCGCTAACCTGTGCGGGAGCTGCTACGCGGGGGCACCACCCTTCTCCCCGGGAAGATGAAAGCCTCTTAAAATTAATTGCATGACATTATGGCTCATCTCTCTTGTCAGGCTGGATTTGGCCATGACACAAGTGACGGTGGCGCCCTGTCACAGCGAGGGACGCCTTGTGCCCCCACGCTGCGCTGCTCCGGCGCTCTGAGGCAACCCGCGCACGGCATCCAAAGAGCTTGTGCGCAGAGACTTGAGCGGGTGCTGTGCTTGTGTGGGGCAGCCCACGCAGCCACCACGCTCCCGGGCGTTCTGCTGTGCCCCTTGAACCTGGGGGATCTGCCCTGATCCCATCCCCTCTGCGCTCCTGTTCCAAGCGCTGCAGCTGTAAGCGCTGGGAGCTGTATGCCCAAAGCTATTTTGGAGCTCTCGCTGCAAACGCGGCTTTGCTGGGCTCGCAGGGCGAAAGTGGCCACAGCAGCGCCAGGAGGAGAGCAGCCCCTCTCTCCTTTAGAGGGCAGTGGAGCTCGCCGTACGCGCGTAGCCTGCACTGGGAGGCAAAGCCATCATTGCGAGCAGCCAGGCTCAGCGGGCTCCAAAGCACAAGCAGCTAATGGAAAGCAGGGCTGAAGCGGTGCCGCGGCCACGCTGCGTCATGCGGAAGAGGCTTTCACTGCGATATGCTCTATGCAACACTCTGCACAGGGGCCCATTAATTTCCCTTGTTTGTGTTCACAGCCATCAGCAATCAGACAAGTAATTAGGGCTCCTCGGAGAGGCCTTCCCTTCTGCCGCCACATCGCGACAGCATCTCAGGCTGGAGTGCTCCTTACCAGCTGCACTTTCCAAATTAGCCACTGCCTCTTCCCCCATCAGACTTAGGACAAACCTGCTAGCAAAGCCAAGCCAGAGGTGATTTCAAAAGCAGACCTCACCTTTTCATGGGCTTGGGAGAGGCCTCCCGCTCCAGGTTGGAGGACGCGTGCTTCACGTGCATTGCGTTGTAGGAGGTGTGGGTGTACTCGTTCTCGTCGCTGTAGTCAGGCCCGAGCAACGTCCGAGCCCACGTGCCCATGTCGTAAGGAGGAAGGGTCCCCCCAAACTCAGAGGGCAGGCATTCAGGGTGTATTAGCTGGTGAAGGCTGTTCAGATTGTTGCCATGGAGGAAGATCTTTAAAGAAAAACAATAAAAAGAGAGTTCAAAGTCATCATCAGCTCCTTACTTCAGTGAGTGCGATAATAATGACACTAATGACGTTTGCAGTGTCATTAGTCGAGACTGCATTTTCAGATGGGAATTTCAAAACCCCTTAGCATGTGTTCTGGCAGGTCAGGGGAAAAGAATTAGCTTTGGTGTGGATAGGTGAGGAAATAGGCTAACGCTCTAAACACTTCTTAAAATCCTGATTCGATTACTTTTGATGCATGACACTCTTTCTTTCTTAAGTACCAGATCAGGGAATACGGAAATCAGGGATAATAACTGATTATCACTGCTGTAAGAGGATAGAGACTTGCACAAAGAGTGGTAAGAAGGAAAGGGAGGTAGTGGAGGCTATGGAAAGAAAATGTGAAGAATATGTCCTTATCTTCTGAGCATGTAGCCCATCCAAGCAGCCCCAGACTGGCATTTTCTGGCAGTCTGCCATTCTGCTGAGCTGCTCCTCACTGCTTTGGTTGTCATTTGGTTGTCATCTCTCTAATCCCTCTCAGACTGGTTCCGTCCTTGGCCTGCATGGTTTGCATCAGACACACTCCAGTGTGGGTTCTGGAGTCTTCTGAGAGACAGTTCAGTGCCTGGAAACCAAAGAGCTACCACTATGTGGTCAAGGCCAGCTTGCTGAAGAAGCAAAAGAGGAAATTTCACTCCCACCAAAAATGTTTCCATTAAGTAGAAGTTTCACCCTCTGCTGGTGGCTTCAGCTATGCCTGATAATGCCTCTAGTGTGCCAATTTTCTCTACCTGTGGGCATATCCGATTAAATGGTATCTACACTCTGTTCGTGATTGCATTTCTCTTGTGCCTGGCTCAAGTTCTGAAAATCTTCTACCACTGCAAACATTTTAGTAATAAAGTTTTAGTAAGGTTTTAGTTTAGTTTCTGCAATTCTCAGAAGCTACTTGAAAAAAAATCAGAGAGAAAAAGAAGGAACCAAAGAGAACACCAACGTTAATTCATTCCAGATCGGAGCATCCCACCCCTCACCCCAAGCCTGCCCCTCTATTTACCCTTTTTCTTGTCTTGTCTTTGAGGAATGGTTTGATTAGTGTGTACAAGGCATGGATGTACCAGGGCTGGTTGACAAAATGGACTCCTCCAAAACGGGCAGGAAAGCTGTCCTACAGGAAGAGAAAAATGGAAGCCGGTTAATAGATGCAGTGCTTTAGTCAGTCAGTCCGTAGGATGAAAGTCAGAGGAAGAAGTCTGCCTCTTGCCATATGCAACAGCTAACGAGCCCTGGGCTTGGCGGGGAGGGGGCAGGAGAGAGACAGAAAGAGGACGCCAAGAAACACTCGCATCGCTTTTTTCCTGTTAGCAGGCACAGTCCCTTCTCCCCTCCATGCACTATCATCACCATCAACTGCTGCTGATTTAAAGTAGGCTCTCCAGACACTCTGCCTGAACATTTTTTTAACTCTATCAGGGCATCCGACTTTGCTGAGATGGGAAGTGAGACAGGGCTGATGAACACAGCTCCCTTGAGGGGAAGCTTTCTAATTTCTCATTGTGTTGCATAGCGAGAGTCCCCGTTCCCACGCACGTTGCTACACACCGCTCACCTTTTCACCCTTCTGCCTCCCTGCCTCCCTCCTGCTAAAATCATCATTACAATGGGTGACCTTTCAGGGTGAGTGAGCAGCCGAGGATGGGGAGGAGGAGGGGTGGGAAATGCCGATAAGTGAAGGTGTTGCGGGAGAGCACCATGACGGCACCATGGAAACTGGCAGAGCCAAGCGCTTGCTACGAGGTTTTGTACAAACACTCCCCGCATTAACATGCAGGTAGCATCGTCCCAGGGAGGTGTTTGCAAAAGCCTCCTACTCTGCTCAGGCAGCGTGGCACAGTTAATAAAAGAGGAGGTTGCTGGCGCGTTTTAAAGGTTACTGTATATTGTGACGGGCATTTTGTACCTACGCTCTCATCTATAAATGTCAGTCAGCCAGGGATGAGCCTAGCGTCTTCCCACTTGCCCAAAGAGTGGGACGGCCACCGTTGCTCTATGCAAACACACATCCAGGGAGGGGAGAATCGCCTGCCTCTCCCCAGCGAAGGGTGATCCTGACAGAGCCTGCTTTCGTCTCCGAGCGCTCATAAACCTTATCACTCACCATTTAAAGAAAGATTATAATCAGATCTCTTCCTTCAGGGCTTTGGCTTCGGGACTCAGGCAGCGTTCACTCCCCCCACAAAATTAGCCTAGGGTGTTATGGGGCTTTCTTTTGCCTTTCTCTGAAGAATCAGAGATTGGAGCATGGCTCAGCGGAGGAAATGGGGTTGGTTTATGAGGTGATAAGGAAAATCCCCTTACGCACCTGAGTGGTATAGTTTCTACACAGCTTCAAGGTCAAATTATTCCCCAGATTTAGCACTGTGACTGTATTCCACCATCTCTGACAGCCATCCTCACCCCCAGGCTGATTGGCAGGACCCTTTGCACTCCTCTACGTACAGGCCATGCATTACCTCTGTGGTCATCTCAGATGACACACTCAGTGTTTGTGAGGGGCCGCAGGCATTAAGCAATGCCTTTGACGTTAGCAACAGAGTGTGTAAGGCACTTCTATCTGCAGCATGCCAATTTAACTGAAGTCATCACCAATATTGGTCTCCGATTCTCTGCTGCAAAACTGTGGCTGACAAGCCAGTAAGCGGGAGGCAATGGCTCAATAATATAACAGGTGGTCCCATTTTATATTCCCAAGAGCTATAAACTGGGGCTTTTAAGGAAGACAAATGCCTGTTAAGATGTGTTATTGCTTATTTACTTTAAGGAAAAATGACTATTTCCGTTCTTACTGGGATATTAATCAGAATTTAGGGACATGGCTTTGGCTGATATAAATTACTCCAACTTCAACAGAACTGTTATGAGAAACATCAGCTGAGAATCTCTCCTTTATCCTAAGTTCACCTAGAAAAATCATTGACAATCAAAAATATGAGGCAAAGCCAAAAGAGACTTTCTACCCTATGATGACCTAAAATTGGGGTTTAGATCAGACCAGAGCCAGTTGCTTTTCTACTACAGAGGAATGAAAATTTAAAGATATGAAGCCTTTCATGGAATATCACAAAAAACATACAAACAAAAAGCAAAAAAAAAACCCAGAAAGCCAAAAAGCAAATAAGACGAAAAAAGTAATTAAGAGATTCCAGAAATTTTCAGCCATGTTATGCTCCATATTTGTCTAAGCAGTTGCCATCCCACAAGCTGTAGGTCTAGGGTTGAAGTTCTGGAACCTTTTGCATTTTGTTTCATTTTTCGCACTATGACAGTATAGGTCAGTGGTAGAAGAAATAGTCTGTATGTGAAACAAGGGACAGTAAAGACATGAGGAATGGGAGGCACAGAAATAACTTGAAGATATGAAGGTTTACACAAACCTGGAAAAGACGAATTGTTTTGCCTTCTCACTGAAAAATACAGATGATATTAATCACAGTCTTCAAAGGGAAATGTCAGTCAGATTTCATTTCCAAGGTGAAACTGTTTGTCTTAGAATATGTTTGCCAGCCTTAATGATACCACTTCACTCAGAAAGGACTGAATGAGGACCATCACAGGGACCTGTCAGAGGTTTAAACTGGCAGATTAATTGGCAAATTAAGGAAAAGTAATTACTTTTTTTTGCACTTTTTTTTGCAAATGAAATTTGTTGTCTGTCCAACACAGATTATTGAGTCCATAAGCTAGATTCAGTCTGGCATTTCAGTGGATAAAGTCTTACAGGAAACCTGCTCATGTAACAATTTTAATTGAAGGAACTGCTTTATTTTCATTCTGAAGATACGCCTAAAATGCACAAAGAACCTTGAGAAGGCAGTGTGAAGATCAGGAAAAATAAGAAAAAGAACATTTTTGTGTGTGTTGCTTTCTGCTTAGTTTTCTGCTAATTTTTATTCCTTTATTCCTTTACTAAGCACAGTAAACTGAGTTTGACTTCATTCCTCAGTCCACCTGCATTTGTAAGGCTGTCAATTAGAGCAAGGACAAAAGTATATTTTTTTTGAACTACATACATAAATTTGATATGGGAATCACCAGGACACTGTTTGGAACCCCAACATACCCATTTTGCAGAAGTCCCTAATTAGAGTTGCCTTGGCAAGGATTGCTCCCATCTGGAGGTATGTCTTGCACAGCTCCAGTAAGATATATGAGACCTTTCCCACACTCCACTTAGTGTCTCTGCTGCTTTCCCTGGGGCAAGGTGAGAGAAACTGAAATTGATTTTCTGCTGGAGAGCTCTTGCTTTTAGGAATTCTCTTTTGGTTTCTCTTGTCTTGTGATTCCTTGGGAAGGTGTATTTTATAATGAGGTACACTTTTTGGAGCCCACTGTGGAGAGGACTCTGAGATCCTTGAGACTTTTCCTTAATCTGATTAC
Source organism: Crypturellus undulatus (assembly GCA_013389825.1). Classification (NCBI taxonomy): domain Eukaryota; kingdom Metazoa; phylum Chordata; class Aves; order Tinamiformes; family Tinamidae; genus Crypturellus; species Crypturellus undulatus. Next base: position 117,448 of record VWPW01005270.1, on the reverse strand, counting down.
TTGCTAAAACTCTACCCAATCAGAAAAATATATTTACATTTCATTCCAAAGGCATAAATGAACTAGTGAAGGAACTGTGGCAGCTGGGGATTGGTCTAATTATTTGTGGGTATTATTGTTATCTTATCAGAAAATCGGACTGGACATATTTGCCTGCCACTCAGAGATGTGACTGCAGTGCGTGTGAATACTTGCAAATGAGTGCTAACCTAGCTAACGTGACACTGAAGAGAAACAGCAAAAGGAAGCGTGATATCACCTTGGGCAGTTACCTCATGCCCAGAATGGGACCAGGTCTTCTTCCCTGGGATCCGAGGTGAACAAAAATAAAGAAAACATCTACCTATGCTACACTTGTACCTTTCCTAAATGATGTAGTCTAGAAAGACGTCAGTTTGTCAAGACACAGTGTTTTGTGTTTTATTTGACTGAAATTGGTGCTAGAGATATTAGCTATGGTGCTAGAGATGCCTTTTCTTTTGCCTGATTTGTCTTTTTGACTTTGTATGTGTTTCTTCCACTCTTCTCATTGATTCCACTCCACAGCATTCCCAAAAGAAGAAATGGAAATTAACACTTTGAGTGCCACAGTAAAGCTGCCTCAATACATCTATCATTTCAGAGTGTTGAATTTTCTCAAAGCTTGCAAATCTCCGTAATATTTCCCTCTGATCTGCAAGCTCTCCCAAACCTCCTCTCCTCCCAAACCTCCAGCTCTATGAACTCTCTGAACTGAACTGAGTCTGGGACTCAAAAATCTCCAAGTACATAATGTTCTGTTAAATAGCTTGGGAGGGAAAACTAAGGTGAACGAGAGAGAATTTTCACTATTTCAGCTTCATCTTGCCTTCACGACATCTATTTCTTTTGGCATGAGTATGCATCAGAAACCTTTAACAACTGTTTTGTTTTTTGAACTCCTTCATTCTGAAAGCTAAAAATGAAAATGAATTTCCGTCACTCAAGATGTACAGCTTCTCACACCAAAGTGCAGCAGAAAAATAAAACAGTCCTTGGAATATAAAAATAGAAATAAGAGAGCACTCTATCATCTTGAGTGTGTGTGAACTGGCTTAACAGAGAAATTATCTGAGCTCAAAAACTAAGTTAGAGCATATTTCTAGATTTGGGACATCTGAATTTTGGACACAAACATCTCTAAAATGTTTTAATAAGTTCTACTCTTTGCCACCAGCCAAGCAAATATGCATCTTGCCCTCCAAATTCACTTTAATCTGGACCACACTGCCTGGTTTAATACAAATTAAAGTATAATTCCTTTTGAGTAAAAATGATTTCCCTTAGATTCTGGAAGATTTCAATCACAAACAACACTGTTAAAACAGAAAGATCATTTAAACTGAGGATAAAAACAACATCTTTGTGCCTCTGAGCTTACATAATCAGTCCCTGTGGTGGATTAAAGCTCCCACAGACAGTATTAATAGCTTAGCGAGATTTTATTAATAGTTCAGTGATAGTTTCTCCACAGAGAATCTCTGGAAGTGGATGATTTTAAGGGATTGGTACAATCAGGGCAGGCGACTTCCAGCTCATCATCTCTGGATTCAAATTTGGCCTCTGAAATTGCAGTAGCATTTGAAAGTTGTTGCCCTCAGACTGTATGGCTTTGCCTGATTTTGGATATGTTGTGACTATTAAAATCCTGTCCCTGAGCACATTGGAATGAAGGTATTTTAACACCCTTGGCGTGGGCAGAGCGAGTTGCCTTGTAATAAGTGTTAAGAGAGGAGATGACGTGTCACCCCGCACCACTGCAGCCTCAGTTTCTAATTTTGAAGCAGCTCCTAAGAGAGGAATGTTTAATTCGGAAAACCCCGAGGCCAGGAGGCAAGACGCAGCGGTGGGATGCGGGAGCGCGAGGCCGGAGGCCGCGCTGGTCCCACGCCACCCCAAGCAGTCCCCGAGTGCCGGCCGCAAGCGCTGCCGTCTCTCCCACGTCTGCTGCAGATTGAGGCACGTTCAAATCCCCATCCGGACAAGTTTCTCTTGCTTCTGTTATCTCATTTTGGTCCCTTGTGTTTTTGTAGAGACGCGGATGCAAAATTAATGTTGCCAGCAGCAGTAGTAGCAAACTTGTCTGCTCCTACCTTGGTGTGCCCTCAGAGTACACAGAGCTTGGAAATAGCTCCAGAGTAGGGGGGAAACCGTTAAAAAAGAAAAAGAAAAGGCATAGTGCTAACAATATGGCAGTCTGGCCTGCTCAAACTACAGCTGTAAAAAGAAAGTCTTGCAATCGGGAAGAACTCATTAATTTTGCTAAGCTGTGAATGTAACTCTTCACACCCAAATGCTCTCTTTTCTTTGATGTATAAAGTAGCAAAGGACTGGAGGAAACCAGAAAAATATGAGTGTTTGGTTTATTTTTGCACTGCATACCTGCATATGTACATTAGTATGCTCAGAAGTACTGCTGTCAGGAAGATGGAACTAAAAAATGAACACTGGGATGCATTCTCCTAGAATTTTTCATTATGTTTATTATCTCTCTTGCTACACTCGATAACTTTTAAAATTCAGTCATTTGTAGTGGGTTTCTCCCAGTCATTATTGCACATTAATGAGGTCCTTCAGAGCATCTGTTCATGGGTGTTGGCAGATGGCACCAATAAATCAGGTTATAGAACACAGATTTGTTCAGTAAACTTTGATTTGTCCTGATAGAATCATGCTGTCATATCATCTGGTCTAACAAAATAACTTGTAACCTTGGGGCAGGAAGAAGATTTCTTCATTGCTTCTCCACAAGCAATCCTTCATTGAGCCAGCTTAGAAAAATAAAAGAACAGAAACTTTCCCCAAAGCAGTGACTCCTCAGGGTTGCCACCACAGCCTGGTGCTGCTTTAGGCTTGGCAGGTGCCTCTGTTCATCTCAAAGTGCTTCCCACACATGAGATACTGACACTGAGGGTCCCTCANTTGTCCTGATAGAATCATGCTGTCATATCATCTGGTCTAACAAAATAACTTGTAACCTTGGGGCAGGAAGAAGATTTCTTCATTGCTTCTCCACAAGCAATCCTTCATTGAGCCAGCTTAGAAAAATAAAAGAACAGAAACTTTCCCCAAAGCAGTGACTCCTCAGGGTTGCCACCACAGCCTGGTGCTGCTTTAGGCTTGGCAGGTGCCTCTGTTCATCTCAAAAGTGCTTCCCACGCATGAGATATAGACACTGAGGGAAGGTCCCTCATGAAGAAAGACGAGTCAAGCAATTGTAAGAGGGACAGCAGGTTCATTCAGGGCCTTGGTTCAGGAGGTGCACAGAGAAATGAGGATCTCAGAAGGTGATTTAGAAATGACTATAAGAAGGTGTTGCTCTGACGCACTGGTTTGTAAGGAGCACATGTGTGTACACAGTAGCTACCGGTTGTCCCAGCTGGCAGCCGCGTGGGCTGCCAGACTCATAACACCTTGCTCTAGAATAGGCTACATCAGGGAGCTTCTTCCTGAGCAGAAAGAATAGAAGTCACAAATGAAGCTGAGAACGGGCAGTGTGGGTCACAGAAAGAGGAGGCAGCGTGGAAAGGAACACAGATATCCTGGAGGCTATTTTTTCGGAGTCACTTTAGGAAGTAGCTGTGATTTTAGCAGCCAGCTCTAGCAAATTGGGCTAAAACCTCTCCAATATTGTCCTGATTTTTGAAGTAAACTGTGACTCGAAAACACTTTCATACCCAGCTCTCTTAAGTGAGGGTGACTGCAAGCTGAGTTGCTTCTATTCCTGTATCTCCCTGAACATGAAAGCCTGAAATTTGCTGTGGGGGAAGGGGAAGCAGTAGGAAAATTGTCAAAGCTAAAAGGAGTCTAGGTTTTAATTAGAAACTGTAAAATGCACTGGGCACGATGAAACTCTTTCCTCGAGGCGTGCAGAGTGAATGCATGTGTGCTTGCTGAGGTGTGCAACCACAAGTAGGCTCTAATATTAACAGCCCGCCCTGAGCTACCAACACAAAGGATGGCTGTAACTGAGCAGCTCCAGCTCTGCATTTGAAACCATCAGAATAGCAAAGGCTCTGCACAAATGCCAGATTTCCTAGAGAAATGCTGTTTCTCTAATCCTTTCCCTGATGTCAGGGGTAGAACTAAAACTACTTGTGCCTGTGAGCCACTGGTGAGCAAAACCTTCTTGACTTGAGTTGCTCAAATATTTTTTTTTTCTTGTAGCCAGATTTTGCTACAGGACCTTCCAAAGTAAAATGGACACAAAAAGAATGAACGTGTCCAGCAATGACAGTAACGGTCTGCATTGAGACCTCTTTAAGGAAAGACCACCCTAATTTCCTTAGACAGGGGGAGAAAAAAGCACCCAAATTAAAAAGGTTGCAATGAAAAATTCAACTTGAAATAAAAGCTCATCTTTTGATATGCATTTTTGGAAAAAGGATGACTTAAGGATTATTTTTAATTAGAAGTAATCTTTAAAAGTTAGTTCTAAACAAATTTAATCAGTGTTATTAACAACTGTAGCCAGAATATGCAATTTTCCCCAGCTGACCTGATTTAAACCTCTCTCTCCCTGGTTATTTCTATTTCCACAGAAAGGCCTTGCACCCATCCTGAAGGCAATAGATTCGTGCGATGCTGTAGTTTGAAGTACAGGATGTGGAGGGTTTAGTCAGAGAAGATGACACAGAAGCAAATCGTTTGGATTTAAAAGACTAGTGAAAGGACAGAGTCAAGTGCATACAAAAAGCAAGAAATAAAAAGGATAAACTATAGCAGCTCAGTTCTTCTTCAATAGACAGTGTAGGAGTTTTGAAAGAAAAACCCTCTCCGGAGTCTATCTCCTTAGCTATGTATTGTTCTGCTGAGGCGGATTGCTGGAGAATCTGAACCAGGTACATAAAACATTTATTCTATATTTTCTACACATTGCCACTTGATGTATCTGCTTCATCTTTTCTCTGCCCAAATAAAAGCCCTGCATCTGAGTAAAGTGGTCAAGGAAGGCCAAAATGTCATAGTGAGGACAAATCCCACATCAATGCCTACAGCAATGCCCACAGCTTAGTTAAAGTCAGCCAAAGAAAAGCAATTAAAAAAGGTCTTGTGGCACTTGCTTTTCATCTCAGGAGACCTATTGACTTTGCAGCAAAACTTTCTGTTTTGCCTATGAAAGTGCCAAGGTATTATATAGAGATCAACAGTAGTATTAAATTTATGCTGTGATCAAAACTTGATGATGGAGAAAAGATTCTGTTATTTACAGCACTGGGTAAACTGTTTTGTGTTTAACAGGACTCTGCTGTAACTTGGCCTGAATGAAACCTAGAATCTTCTTAAAGCTTTTTTATGTGCATTCATATATAGAGGAAGGCATGTAAAGGGATTATAAACTGTTATTGTGAAGAGATTATACACTAGCACAGATCATAAAAATTTTGAGGAAACAGGGTGGGTTTTTTTTTTCATTTTTGCATTTCTGAAATGTAACATTTGTCAGAAATTATATTTTCCAGTAAATTTCTCTGCAAATAGCAAGAAGCTACAACCCTCCGCTTTTTTGTATTGACTTCTCTATACAGCTACTAGAAGCCTAGGCTTCTAGCACCCCTTTTCTCAAGGCAGTTTACTAAACTGAAGCTGGATTTATACCCTATTTTACCAAGGATTTCAACATTTACCCTTTTTTGTTTCAGATTAGAACCTCATCTTAAAATGGAAGGCTTTCCTCCACCTAACCTGGTACAAACCCGTTTTTAACAATTTCTGTGACCTCTGTTGTCACTGAAGAATATACTCTTGGTGAAGACATGTTGCAATTCCTTCTTTCTCCTTCGACAGGAGTGTATGTGTATGCCAGGGTGGGCGAGGAAAACTCTGTGACCTACTTTATTTTTTTTTGAGTACTAACTGTCTGTGCAATGCTTGAAACACAGCTCTGGGGGGATTCAATAAAAGGCAACTAGCGCTGAACTAGATAAGCACCTGACTGCAGCAAGGACCTTTGATTGTGCTTCATCTACAACCTGTTATTCTTCAGAGCAGTAGGAGCCTAGGAAAAATTTAAAGATTGGTTTATATTATTTGCATCATTCAATCTCTATACTTGGTCTAATGTGGTATTAAGTTTTCTTTATTTTATTATCCCTCCATGCTGAAGTGATTTTTTTCATGTATTTATGTTTCATGAAGTCCCAGATAGTCACATAGCTGAACTGACAAGAGCAGACCAATGTGTTGGCTCAGCAATAAAATATAATCTCTTTGTGTCTGTCCTTTTGTGATCTCATCCTCTCTCTCCTCTCTCTCTCTCTCTTTTTTTTTTTTAATTATGCATCAATGTTCTGGTAATAAGAAACTTGGCTGCAATTGAATGTCCTTGACATATGTTTTGAGAACAAAAAATATAGATAATTAATACTAAAGATACATAGCTTTCCATTGTGGAAAACATTTTATTTAGGAAAGCTGTTTTTACAGCGACAGAGAGTATATTAGGCTTCATGACATTTTCAACACCCTGTGTTTAAGAAACAAGTGTGAAAGCCACTTTGCACTGAGGAGTGCTGTGCTATGCAGTACAGCGAGCACTGCTGTCTTTCCACCACGATGGCTTATTTTGTTGTAGCAAGTGTTGCTATGACAGCATCAGTAAGATTTAAGACTTTTTGATGCTCCACTTGCAATTCATTGTAATTTCACAAGAATTCTACAATTTGGGCTTAAATGTTTTGACAAGGAGCTAGCCAATTGTTTTGTGGGAGGATGGATTTTTTTTGTGTCAGAGGAAGAGAATTTAATGTTTCTCTGAAAGGGTTAGGAGGAAAAATACTATTATTTCCTGCACTACAATAACATTTCTAGGATACTTTGTGGTGGAATTTTAATGCCCAAAGTCTTTGGGAAAGGGAACTAGCTTATGACTTGAGTTTTTTTTAGAGCTCATGTTTTTGCTGCCCAGTGAGAATTTGTCCAGATTATGAGATTTCCTACATGTGCAAATGCCAGAATCCAGGAAGGATAGATCTGAGCTTGAGATATTTCATAAACTGGCTTGGATACAGTGATACCCTCTTGCCTTAAAAGCCAAGATCAATCAAACTCATTAAAGTTTATTAGCTACATTCTCCCTAGAGACTCTCTGAGCTCAGCCTGCCACAGCCCAGACCTGTGGGTGATGATAGGTAAATTTATCCCTGTCATGGTTGTTCCTAGAGGTATTGTAAAACATAGATGAAGTCAAAGCCCCAGTGAAGCTGTACAAGGTACTTTGATACTGGGATTTCTCTTTTTTTTTTTTTTGGAGCACTTGACTTTGAACCTTTTAATGGTCTTTTTGTGTTGCATGAACCACATAAAACTGTGCTAGCAATCAGCTATGCTGCTCATCACATAATTGCTAAAAAACTAAGCTTTTATCTGTCTGGCAGAGCTGACTATTATAAAAACTTTGTACTCTTTGCTACAGACAGCCCCTGTTTGTGCTCTCTGCAAAAAGTGTCTCGTTCCCACAGTACAATTTCCCTTCAGTTCACATTTCTTGTTCCTCCTTCCTCTAGTCCAGCCTTAGCTCTGACCTCAAAACAATTTGATAAGACAACACTAGGAAAATGATTGCTGTACTCTGTGCAGATGGAAGGAAAGCAGGGCACACGTTTCCTAACCTTTTCATTATTATTGGCTAATATTGGCTATATCAGAGTAGAGGGATAATTTTAGTACTTTTTTTGGCACTTTGGGTTTTTTCTATATCACCACCTTTTCCCACCACATTTCCTGAAAAAAATAATCAGTATGAATACTAGTAAGTTTGCTGAGTAGCCTCTGCTCTGCCTATCCCAAGAGTCTATCCTTGACTGTGTTTTTAGGCAGTACAGTGTCAGTTTGCAAGTTAAAAATTTCTCCCTCGTTCTGTTTTACTCTTAACAATTTTTCTAAGCACATGAGGAGAAAAAAATGACTTATTTGAGTTTTCTAAAGCTTATGGCTATCAGGAAAATATGATCTTGTTTGTCATTCACCTCAGATCCAAAAGCCACACATCTCCCTTTCCTCCACTTTTTATTTTTATACAGGAGTAAAGTCACACATCAAGCACTGTTTCATGATGTCTGAAAATTATTAGGCTCTTTCCACCTGGACGCTAATAGTATGCTATGACATATCCCTTGAGGTCATTAGGTTTATTAGGTAGATATAGGGCAATCTGTATCTTCTCCTAAGAAGGATTCCCCTGGATAAGTCTTTCCACCTGAAGACATGCCTCACTGTGTCCTCATGTTTAACTCTAAGAATTTTGTTACTGCTCACGCTTGAGTACTGAGGCATTTTCAAAGCACAGGCTGGCATTTACCTTGACTTTAACAAAACTTTTGGCATGGTCTCCCATATTGCCCTTGTAGAAATTAGAGATATTTTCTTTGGAGACAGTCAGTTCTCATGTAGAAATGAAAAGAGCTGCAAGACTGGAAAAATGAACTACATTTTAGGAAAAAAATCCATACTGAATGTTATCGAACACTGGAACATGTTTCCCAAAGAGTCTTGGAAGACCCATCCTTGGAAATACTCATATTTCTACTGGACAGCCTGATCTAAATTTAAAGCTGTGACAAATTTCAAGGTTAGCCTTGCTTTAACCCAGGAATGGGACTAGAAGACCTCTAGAGATCCCTTCCCTGTTCTTGCTATGGAACATACTCAGTTTGCACTTAGCTTTGAATGATCTCTACATGCTCAGTGCTTCAGGTTGCAGCCAAGTTTCCTTTTAAAGCTGGAGCTTTTGTCATCTTTAAAATATGTCACAACTTATTATGGACTAATGGGCAGGAAGATAATGTTTATTTAAGCTATACTTTACCACAAAACCCATTTTAGGAACATAAATGGCAGCAATAAAAAAAAGAAGATAAATTCTTCAGGTCAGAGCAAAATCTGTATCACTAATTCTCTCCATTGAACCTTTGTTCCAGGGATGAAGAATTTATTTGTTATCAGCAATGTGCTGGGAGAACATGAGTCATCAAAAGAGCTGCATTCCCTATTAACTGCTACAGTTTTTCACACATGCCCCAATGAATATCCATTCCACCTATATCTATCAGCTTAATTAAAACCTCTCCATTATTGAAACTGATAACTGACACAGCAAGGTATCAGAGCTGAGGAAATAGTATTCATTTATACTATTCTCTGGACAGCTTTCAAGTAGCACTGGGTTATTTCTGGTAGGAGCACAGACAGCAAGGTGGAAAATATTAGGGGGACAGTAAGTGAAACCAACATTTGTCTGTAGCATTATAGAGAAGTTAATGATCCTGCAAAACACATTGCAGGTGCTTGATCTGGGCTACTTTTTGTTGGTGATAACAGTTTTATCATATAAATATATAAGAGTTTTTGGGATGGCAAATCTTTGCACAGAAGGTGAAGACAAAGGCCATTAATGAAACATTTATGTAAACGCTGGTATATTCTAATCTCTTGATACCCCATCTCTACTTGCAGTCTGTCTGGAAAAGTCAGTTCAATGCTTATTGTTGCCATTCTCTCCATAGTTTTAAGACCAAATATATTGCAAACTTCCTTCTTGCTTTCCCTCTAATTCTCTGTTCTAGCACCACATTGTTTTGAGTTTGGGTTAAAACAAATCTTAGGTTCACTCAATCACTGGGCACTCTAAGAGGGGCTGCATCATTAAATGGGCTGTGCCATTTGAACTGCTTGAGTTGTGAAGGGGCTTAAGTTACAAAAACTTGCTCAATATGAAATCCATCACTGAAAGCAGCAAATTCTTTGCTCAGAGCAATTACTGAACCACCACTGTTCCCAGGAATAAACAAAAAGTAAATGTCCTAAAGAAAAAACAGTAAGGGTTAAAAAAAAGCCTTTCCAGAGTTGAAATTCTTTCAGACTATGGAAGATAACTGGGATCATTTGCACTTGAGTCTGTATCTACATGTATGAAGTGCCACTGGAAAGGTAGCTTTTTTTTTTCTCTGACAGAGTAGTTCTCAAGCACCTTGATTATTTTTTTCCCATTAACTTAGGCAGAGAAGTCTAATTATGAAAGATTATTATAGCAATTTGAGTACTACTCTCAAGGTGGAATAAAACACATTAGCTATGTGTTTTCAAACAGACATTACAGAAAGGAAGGTAAAAATAAAATGGTCTGATGGAAAATCATAGAAATAGATTTGTGATTTTGGGAGTCAGATGAAGTTACAGATAAGATCACAATTAGAGTCTTGGAAAAATTATTCAATGGAACATTCACTGAAATGCTGAGAATTATCTGTTGGCAAAGCATTTAGCATTTGCAAGGCAAAGAAATACTTGCCTGAAGCCATGACAGAGGCGAGATGTTCCATGGTTCATTTACTAGGAGAGCTGCTTTTGCTATAATTCAGGATAAAATAAGAGAAGGGTAGGCATTTTTCTCCAGGGATAAAAATACAAGTAAGAAGAAGTGAAGGTAGTACTCTTACTGATTATATAAAGACAACATTTTTTTTGAACCTTTTTTTCTTTTTGAGTAAAAAGTCATCTTTTGCAATGTCTCTAACTAGAAACTGAGAAGGCAACAGCACTCTGAGAGGTGGCCTCAGGAAATTGTGGCATCCATTTGTGCACAGTTATTACATCTTTAGGAAACCTTTCTCTCACAATGACATTGGATTGTGCTTCTAGCCAGAATTTTTTCATATGAAAATGCAACACATGTTTGATGGCATAAACAAAACCAGGTTGTACATAAATTGTTAGATCTGGAGAAAATTGCAGAAAATCTTATCTGGAGGCTTCAGCCAGCTCAGAAAAGATAACAGATTCTGGCATGAACTAAACAAATAAAAATGTAAATTTGTCAGAAGAATGTGAAGAACATTAGTGAAATACCATCCCCAACATACCCTTCAGATGGGTAAGCTGTAAAAAAATTTTCACCTAATTGAAGCTGCCTGGATCAGCGCCTTGAAATGGCTACTGAGAAAATACCTTCAGGAGCCGTAAGTCAGAAACATATCTGTTTTTAATGTTGTGATTCTACAGTGGCGCCAGTGACACATGGGAGGTGATATGAACACTGAAAACAAGATGCCCGCGCCTGCCTGCCAGCTGTCAGGGCCACTTTGGCCTTGCAGCTGTCTTGAGACTGATAGAGCAAAGCAGCAAATTCAGTATGGTCTCTGAAGCGACACACGCGCTGATAACTGGGCAAGAGTCATGCCAGTGTGCACTGGACTGATCAGAGACGCAAAGAGAGTGCTGCACCAGATGGACATAAGCAGAGGAGGAGCAGTGATCTCTCCTCCAGATCCCAGAGGGAAGCAGCATGGAGCTGACTGCAGAACCACGTTGGCTGAGGCGGCTGAGCCTTGGGACATGCTGCTGCAGGAGTTAAAGAATTCAACCCTTGGCAATGGATGGATATTACAATGGAGGTCCTGGGGTCCATGTGACAGCACAGGGCAACTCGGCAACTAATTGAACATGGTTAACTAATTGGTCTTTGAGTTTCTGAACTGAATTAGAAATCATTGGGTCTTCTAGGAAACTTGTAGGAAAGGAGAGAACTTGTAGGAAAACACTAAAATAGCCCTTTGGCTCCACATGGTTACAGATCCCTACTCCACTTCCTTCAATCTAAATACGATCAATTTGATGCCTTCACTGTTGCTGCATGTACAACTTGGAGTAGAAAAGTAAAACAGTACTTTCTTTATTTTTCCTTTAAAAGCATCTCCTGTCCTGCTTAGAGAAACCAAATAGATAAGGAGCAGAAATAAGGGGAGAGAAGAAAAGAAAGAGGAAGGAGAAGATACAAAAGGTATTATCCTAGTTGGCATGGTCACAATTGGACCATTTCTCTGGCTTCAGATGCCCTGGTCATTAGCAAAATATCTGCTCATGAAAAGAGCATCTTTTAAGAAAGGATAGCTGGCGTGTTTGTCAAATCATATCAGAACCCTCTAGGGCTTGCTTACTTTTAGAAAAGAAGATTTTATTTTTAATCCTCTTTCTCTACTCTTAAAAAGACATTTTGTTGCCTTTTGTACAGTTTATGATGTCTATTCTTCTAAAAAGAATGCATACCAGAGAAACAATCAAGCATCTCATGAAGAAGTAAAACTGCTAGTTCCAGCAACTGTAGTAACAATAAAGTGCAAGTACAGTTAAAATACTCTGGAATCAGATTTTCTACAAGACAGTTTAAAACACTCATACAGTGGCCGCTTCTTTTCTGTAAGTGTATTGGCCGTGTTCAATACCAGTTGCAGCCTGGGATGCTCATAGCCCTGAGGTTAACGGCAGGGGTGAAGAGCTCTGCTGTCCCCAGGGCAGCTCTGCCCCTCTCCTGGACAAGCCGTGCACACACATGGGATCAATCCATGGAGCCAGCTCCACCCTGTGAGGCTGAAGGTCAGGGAACAGACACGTCAGAGACACATGGACGTACACACATACGTTTCATTTGAATCTCTTTGGCATTAAAGGAACTCTGTGAGCTGGCAGGGCAGTGTGGTGGACAAGCAGGAGGCAGAGGTAGGGGTCGGATGGACGCTAATATCTTATTGATCTGCCTTGTGCTGCCTTTTCCTACTCTTCCAAGAAAATTCTTGCCTAGCAGAAAAGGAATATTGTTTTTGCTATGCTGCAAGGCTTATTGCAAGTTTCAGATTCAAAAACTTTGGAAAATTGGAGACTGTGATTTTATGCTGTCTTTGTTGAAGTGCTTTTGTTTAATTATTGCTATTCCTTCACCCCCCTCACCATCCATGCTCCCGTCTTGGTTCAGCTAAGTTCTGCAAGCAAAACCTTTGGTAACTGATTTCACAAGGAGTTTTACCTTTAATTTTGATTGATTTCCATATGTTTTTAGAGCCACAGGTCAGAAGCTTCATTCCTTCCTGCTGCTATGTATTCCAAAAAACTTATAGATGCCATTGAAATATCTAATCATCTCATCAAAACCTGAAGTCAGCAGTGGCAGCTGGAAGCTGAAAACAGGGACTCATGCCTGAATGCAGTAGTTCTAAAGACAAATAAGCAAAATGACAAGTCCTGTCTCTGCTGAGACACTGGCGAAAAATTACAGAACACTGAGGGTGATCTGGCTTGGCACTTTCTCCCAAAGGGAGCATTTCATGGACTTGAGTCAGGTCATGATCTCAGTGCAAAACCACTTGAAACTCAGTGTTTGGACATTCGTTTGCATTCCTGCATCTTAGCAAGTTTCTGCCTGTTTGCTGGCCCGTAGCCATGGTATGTGTGATCATGTCTACCACAACTGCAACATAAAACTCAACACATGCAAACAGGGGACCTGTTTGGGTTACTGTCCCATTATTGATAAAAATCTCTCTACAACTGCTGGTCACTTCCCTTCTTCAATCCTTATTCAAACACAAGTAAAACAATTTTTTAAGATGCTGTAGATGAACTTGCTGTATTTAACACTGAAAATTCCTGATCCATAACTGTGGAAAACTAAAAATGAGGGGAGGATCCTATTATGTTTCTATGAGTGGAGCATCTGGAGGGCCAGGGGAAGCATGAGATGACTTCTGTAAAGTAATTCCCATAGACTTGCAGTATCATTATTTTTCTGCCCTAAATAAAAAATAGTAACTGGTAAAGTCCTTTAACTCACAACCGTTCAATCAAATTTCTATACTCTAAGTTGTTTAAACATATATTTTTACATAGCTTTAAGTTTGTGAGAAGTCAGAACTCAAAAGATGGAAATTTATGAACTGTAATTGAAGAAAAGATTAAAGCTGAACACATGTACCTTTTACATACAGAAGGTATTGGATGATATTTTCTCTATTAATAAAGGGTGTGTGCATGAATATAACACTTTACAATGTCTGAAGCAATGAAATTTGCTGTGTGTTGTTTCCTTATGCTTGATGAACTCCTTGATTTTATGACAGCTTTTAATATCAGCAGTAACTGTAGCCCCAAAGTACAGTCCCAGCTCCAATAGGCTCAACTTACAGAATGGTTTGCCAAAAATGACAAGCCTCTGAATGACTCTGTCTTCATGCATCTGACTCCTTTGAGGAGAAATATGACCTTTTCCAATTAATAAACACTGGTTCAGTTGTATTGTAAATGTACGTTGCAATACAACAAACAAAGTTGTGGGTGTGTTTTTGATGGAACTGGTAAAATGTCAAAGGGGAAGATATCAGCCAGTGTTTCTGCTGCACCATGCAGCACTATGTGCTTTCATTCTAGAGATGCTGGCATATGCTGCAAAGAAGTGATGGGTTTGCAATGAAAGGGAATCTATTACTTTATATTTTAGTTGGATTACAACAGTTGGGCCTGCAATAGCTTCACATGTAGAACTTCACACACACAGCTGAAGAAGCTGCATTTCCTTTTCCTTTTATTTTCCCTTCCTTTTCCTTTGCTTTTTGATACCAGACTTTGAGGAGACAACTACACTATCATGGTTGGATATTTTAAAATCTGTCTACACTGTCATAGGTTTGGGATGATGAAATATCTGACATTTAAATAGAAATAATATTCAGCACTGATTGTGCATTATCTTGAAGGTTTGGGCTTATCAGTAGAAGCCCATAAAAGAGAGCTGGCAGTTTACCTTGATGCGAGACCGCCAGGGGAAATATTCATCACACGCTGTGAAAGGGAATCAAACGTGGCTGACAGCTGAGTCTCCTGGTGGCTTGACAGCTTGGACTTTTACAAGAGAATCTGCTCACTCTTTGAAGTCTTCCTTTGCTTTTCATTCAATAACACTGTACTTAAAAACTCAACCTTGTCATCCTTCTTCATAACCTCATTCCCTCATTATATACATATGTGCTATGTATGTAGTGGAGGGACCCCTTATACACAGTGGTCTTATGTGAGGACATGTTTTGAAAGGTCAAGATACCATCCTTTCCGAGGTCATCTACAAACTTCTTCTCCCCTCGTGTTCCCTACTTCCTTCCTCAAAGAAGAAAGATACCTTTCCAAGGGTATTTTACTTTGGGAAGTTCCTAAAGCAGGACACATCCTATCATTGACCTTGATGCCCTTGCATTTGGTATAGTAATGTTTCCTGGTATATTTGTTATAAAAGAAAGCAGAAAATGGAAAAGTAGAAAATTCTAGGGCTAGACTTTAACAAAGTATCCTCCCTCCCTCCTGTCACCTTACTTGTTTGCATTACCAGCTGTTTATTCACACCAGAGTGATTTTCTTTGCCTCAGGGTTATTAAGAACAGGACACCAGTTCAGGAACTAAACATTTCTTTGCTCAAATTCTATTCTGAAAAAATACATAACAAGGATTTGATAAAAGCCTAAGCAGGTCCATTGGTTTAGGTCCATCTATCCCAACACTTTTTCTCTGATAAAGACGTCTGGTGGTTAAAGATGGATGCCTAGGATGGAGTATAAAAACAAGATAAAATATAGTACCTTCCCTGAATTCTTTCTCAGCCTTTATGCAGCTGCTTTTTATGTTTTTTTTTTTTTTAATTTATGTTTTTCATTAAATAATTTTCTGCCTCTAAAGACATCTTTAATAACAATTCATTCATGATTCTTCATCCTAGCAATCTTTACATGGAAAAGGAGGAACTAGAATGACAGCAATTTTGCAGCAGCTCAACCCATGTCTCAGGTCAGGTGCTGCCCTGTCTGTAACTCTGTGCGCACTCTAGGAACACTTCAGTACTTCCTAGGGAGATTTGACATACACTTCCCAAATACACATGAATCTAGTGTAAGGTGTGCTCTCCTATATTATCTTTTGTTCACCCATGAAAGAATAAGGCCTAACTTGTTTAAAAAAAGCCTGGATTTCTGTGATCATGTTGGCTGCATGACTTGATAGAATTCAAGATTTTGCAAGTCATCCTTGGTGATGAGAGCAGTGGAGTGCATTTCACAATGTGACCACAACCTTGGGATCCACACAGAAGCAGTTCGCTTGGAGGGAACCAGTTCTTGAACATCTACATACATGAACTTAAGTTCTTCCAAAAGCCTTGATTGGTTTTCATCAGATAGATAGACTTTTTCTTGCTAACTTCACCTCCAAGCTTGAAGTATGTGAGGGGTGCAGGAGAAAAAGAGGTTGAATAGAGAGATATCACTGCTTGTAAAAAAAAGTAGTTTGCAAGGGAAGTGAGAGCAGCTGTACTTCACTTCATCCAGAGGCACTTGACATTTGAGAGCTTCATGCTTGCACTGGTACTTCTGGGTCCCCTGGTATTACAAAGTATTTAGCAGGACTCAAAGTGGGATAAAAGGGGTAACAAGTCTATTAAAGGTACTTCAGTTCACAAAAATATGATATATAAAAGAATTCCTTATAATTTATTATACAGAAATATCTAGCTGTTAGGAATTAAATGCTGACTGAAGAGGTCACTTGGATTACAGGTATAGAAGGTGATATAGCATGTCCCTTATTCCAATGTGGGATTTTTGTTTTTATTTTCTGTAGTTATCTTTATTCCTGGCAAGGCAATGAATGGTATTTTCTAAAAACTCTGGAGTGTCAGGCTGTAATAAACACTGAGTTACAGTGTTTACAGCTACTCAGCATGTTTTTGTGCAGTAATAAAACAGGTGAAGATAGAAACAAGCAATCATAAAAAAAAATCTATTATTGTAAAACAGAATGTCTCATCCATAAATTGCTTTAATTTTAGAGAAAAAACAGCAACAACAACAAAATAAAAAAAACTTAAACAATAAAGTCTGATTCAGCCTCTTCAATGAAATAATTCCCTGCAGCTCTTCAGTCTCTTGGAGAGCCCCAGTACTTGTATAAGGTTCTGATAAACAAAAAGGTTTAACAGCAATAAAGAGGCATCGTCTCATCTTGCACAGTGTGTTAGGATTAATCATCCTTCAATGAAACATAGCCACTTTTCCATCTACAGTTGACCAGCTTTTAACCCTGCAAGAGAATCCAGTTAGGTAACCAATATGGTTCAGGGAGGAAGAACTGAGCCACACCAAAAATGTGCTTCTGTTGGAGAACATACTCTGGCAACATCCAGCATTTTTTTTCTATGAGCCAAGGAGCTGTTCAGGAAAGCTGAACACTGACTTGACAATGTGCGCAAGGTAAAGTTTCAACACTTGCATTTCAAAGGCATTTCTAAGCTCAGGTGCTTGTCACCAGTGTTGTCACCCAGCATTCAAGTAAGCACTAGCAAATGGGGTGAGTCAGCATCTGTCCTCACTCACCTGCAGAGACAAGGCCCAAGTTGCCAAAATTTGTTACAAAATAATTTATTAACTGAAAAGATAGAGGGACTGAACCTACTTATATTTACGCAAAGAAGACTCCTATGAAAAAGAATGAAAAAAAATCAAACGAATTGAAATATTTCTACTTTTCATTTTCCACATTTCATTTTCGTATGTAGCTTTGATGCAATATGAAATGGAAGAAAGAAACACTCCAATACAAAATAAAACTTTTTTCCTTTTTTCAGGTTAAAAATTAATTGGAGGTTTTTTGGTTTTGTTTGACCCACAAAATCTGATTTTTCAATACTGGGACAGTGACGTAGAAAATCAATTCAATGTCTCTGGTCCTAAATGGGTAACCAGGCATTCAGTATGTTTCATGCCTGCACTGAATAAACAAGTTATACAATGCTGAAAACACTACTCGCAAACACTCTGTAGCACTACTCATTGTGAAATGCAGGCAAAATGTTATCAGTGTTTCACAAATCAGTCCTCCAATGTCCAAATTCTGGATAATCTGCTTTTATTGAGAATGTTAAATATTTCAGTATGGCAAAATCTTATCAAAGCAGTTCAGGCTAAGTGGCCTAAAGAGCGACATGTCTTTTTAAGCAGTAGAGCATTTGTAGAATTTTGATCCTCATGAAAGTAAAGGGAGAAAGCGGGTACAATGGAAGGATGTACATACATGACATCATTGTCAATGTGTCATTTTGCTGCATTCTGTAGATATTTCCCATATTAAAACATCAAATGAATGCATTTTATATACACTCATGATGTTAACAGGCATCTTATTTCCACTTTGAGTATGAATGTTAATTAGACCCACTATAGACTAATATATTAATAATAAACTCATGAGCTTATATTTTACAGGAAATAAAAGGTCTTATATACTGCACAGTTAGCATTTTTCAGGTCATCTTTTCCACAGCTGCACAGCTGATAGATATTCAAAATCTTGCCAGAAACCCAGAAACCCTTAACACTGCTTTGGCATATTCTTTGCTTGTATGTCAAAGCATAAGTGCTGTTCCTGCCTTTTCACACAAAGAAGATGAAGGCTGTGAATTCCTAGTGCTAAGCAGACACGTCTAATCAAATGCCACTAATATTGAAAAATATCGCCTTCCTTTTGTCTTCAGTGTTGTAAAATTAAGTACTGAACTATAGCTGGACCATAGAAAATTGGAGTAGAACTTGAATAGAAAACACTGCTCTAGTCTGAAAGCAAGTCTGGAAAAAGGTGAAAATGCAGCCTGGGTGCAGATGAGAGAGTGAAGGCAGGATCAGGACTCAGACCCAAATCGCTTGTCTGAGGCTCAAATAAACAATCTTTCTTACTTATTTCTGAACTCCTTATGTACTACCATGCTAGCACAGCTTTTATTGTGTTACACTGACAAAGTAACTTTGAAATGAACTGACATTCCTAAATTGCTCAAGATTTCTAAACTGTATTTTAGAATTGCTTGATTGAATTAACATGAGCAATCTCATAATCTCATTGGCAAATAGTCTTGCTTGGAAATAAATACTGCTTCTACATTAAAGAATCCACCATTCTCTGCTGATACCAAAGTCATCTACCCAGACGTATGCAGAGATAGGATAAAATTTTGCTTTTGTAACAAGACTGTCATAAGACTTTGAATTAATTGTGCTGGTTCTTGTCACTTGAAAATTGTATCATTTCCTGTTGTGTTCAATTTCTAATACTGTGAATACATATTTAAGCATCTCCATTTTCCTTACTGCTATTGCTACTTTGCTTTAAAAACTGTTTTACCTGGGAGATTTATGAATATATATTAATATATATTCATAACAATTTTCCAGACTATATTTTACTTAAGACATACAGATGAGAAAAATCTAGTAGAGGTACCTAGTTAATTGAATTATTTGACTATGCATATTTTATCAGTCTGCATTATCCAAGACAGTTCATGGAGGAAGTTCTTTCTTAAACCTCGATAGGAAAAAAATGGCACATGCCTAAAACATTACCATGTATCAGATATTTAGAAAAATCAACTTGCAGAAGGGAAGGAAATGAGTCAACAAGACAAGTCTAGGGAGACAAAAATCATGCCCTCTCTCACCACAGAGTATATCCCACGGCCTCACGTAACCTAAATCAGTAAGTCCATTCAATGCAATGCAGCGTGGACAGACCACATAACATTTCATAGTAGTATTACTAGGTAGGCTCCTTCACAGCTAGTTCAGTTATTTAGCTCTTATTCGTTCTTAATTCTATTATTTAGGACATCTTGTGCCCCTTGACGTGCAATATAGAGAAGCCACAGTATGCACCTCCTTTGACATCATTGAATTTAAAGAATTTGTTTGTTCTTCCCAGACTTTTAAGTTCTTCCACTGTGTCTATGCAGTGCAATACAGGGAAGACCCTTGGATGAGAGAAGTGCTTTACTCCGCGTTGTCATTTTCTGAACTAGGAAGCACAGTTGGCTGTGTGTCAGTTCAGTCACCTTCATGCTGGAGTAATGGGGATTTTAATTACATGATGTTAAATCTCTCTCTCTGATGTAGCCATGTATTGCAAGGCTCGTCATCAATTCAGCAGTTGATTGAGGAAACCTTGGATAATGAGAGTTTATTAACCTCGGTTAATGAGCCTCAGGCAGGAATGAGGGATTTTGCCTGTCTGAATAGGAGCACTGGACACAAAGATAGCTACATGAGCAGAATTCAGCCCACTGGACAACTCCATCAAGGGAATGACAGAGCATCTGTCTAGAACTGGATGTTGAAATCAGAATATCTGTGTTCTCAGGAACTACAGCAGCTGTGTCCTCCAGACATCTGTAGACAGCAATAAAGAGGTAAGTGCATGGGCAGGGGTGCAAAATTGTTGTTGTGCCGGTCTGAAAGGCAGTGGGCTTGACATGTTCCTTGGAAGAAGTCACTTAACCATTCCCTCAAGACACTAGTTGCCCATCATCTGGCATTAGCCTCCGGAGTACTTGTGAGAGTGCTGCCCATGCTCCCTGCAGCCCACAATTTGTCCAAGTTGTGATGTAGCCCACAAGTAACACTGTCTGCCCCTAGTCTTGAGGTCAACCTCCCATGGAGGTACCAGCCCCATCACCCAACTCCACGCAGATGCCTGTTGCTGTAGTATAACAGAGGAGAAAGAGGAGAAAGTCCCATGGCTTCTGGCATTTTAAAGTTTTTATTTAAACCTCAAGGTGATATAGCATGTTAAAGTTACTCCCTTCATTTAAAGTTACTTTGCTTCAGTGTTTCTTGCCTGTTGTTCTGTCCCACAATGGCAAGATAAAGCATCAGGAGATAAGGAGGTGAGAATCAGCATGTCATTGCAGTGGAAAAGGCGTTTCTTTAATTATAGCTTTTGAACTATTAATTCTTAATTCATTAAAAAAGGCTGTGGGTTACTTTGATTTTAGAAGCTTTTAGCACCTTTTGAATAGCTAAAACTGCAACTAAAACTGTGATAAAAATATTTCTGAAGTATTTTATCATTTGCAACTAGCTCACATTCACAGCTGTAAAGAAGGACAGGAATTATCTTAAGAAAAAAAAAAAAAAAGTATTACTTTTTTGTCAGAATTAAATGAACAAAATCCGAGGGATGTTAAATACTGTTCCTTCCTGTATCAAACACTTTACCCATGGAAATTGTGGATAGATATCTGCAGTCCAAAAATATGCTAGCAGAAGTTCTCTGTTTTTTCATTTTTGTATTCAACTCCTTATGATTCGAAACTTGGAGAAGAGCTAATAGTTTTCAATGACTCAGTAAGTTAAACTTCTCAGTCCTAAGGTCAGCAAGTAATTTGCCCTTGCTGCCAGTTCTGTGAATTCATATAAATGGTTTTATTTACTCTTCAGATCTTGCCATTGGCAAAATTCAAGTGGACACAAAGTCCTTGAGCTAGCAGATGGAAAAGAAAATGGCCCAAGAGCAAATGACCCTTGATTTCCTGAACTAAAAATAAGATTGTCCTATATCACATTTGTAAATACTCTGTGCAGCTTTTACAAAATATGGTTTATGAATTAAAGTGTCCTCCTCCTTCCCCTGCAATCTATCTCCTGTAAGGTCCAAAGTCAAAGAAGAATAGAGAACTTCTTAAAATATAAAGTGACTTCAAGCCGTGATACTACTGTGATGCAACTTGTGAGATGAAAACTGCTGAGAAACAATTAAATGAATAGAATGAATCATATATACCCTAAAGAAAATTCGGTAATGAATTTATTTCCTAGTTTCAATACATGTAAAATTGTAAAGCTGTGATTCAATGAAAATAACACTGAAAATATATATGATGCAGACTGGAGAAGTTTCTGGTAACATTTATTGTAAAAGTTTGCTTTTTTCCTCAGAAGACAAAATCTTGTAGTTATAATCAAAGACCTCTACTAAACATCATAGATATTTTTCAAAATATATTCTACAAGTTTTGACCCAAAATTATGGTTTTATTGAGCTGAAAATTAGTAACATATGATTCAAACAGAATCAAACAGCTTCAAACAGAAGCTCTTTCTGCATAGAAATTCTTATTGTATTTTTTTCCATAATGTCTGTGAAAATATTACTGTGACTCCAAGTCATCTGTGTCTGTGTGAGCCAGTGTCACTTTCAAACCATGATAGCCATCATGGAGCCTTGTGCTCCTGGCAAGCTCAAACTAAGGACATCCCACATGTCCTGGCAGTCATGCAGCAATCCCCATACCACAGTACTGATGGCATTGAGAAGGAGGAAGAGAAGGAGAAATGGAGGGAGTTCCTCTGGGCTTGCCTGCTGCTGCATCTTGGGAAATGTCCTCCCAGAGGACACGCTTGCCGTGGTAGGGCAGCTGGGACAGAGCAGGACACTGCTGTGGATCTGGAGTGACCTTCAGCAATGGCAGAAGAGCAGGATTTGATTGGATGAGGTCCATTGGATGAGGTCCATGAAGACCTTGCTGGAGCTGTAGCAGCTCCAGCTGGAAGACAGCCCAGCAAGCCACAATCACCACATATATGTCTATATGCATATGTGTACCCGTATCTATGTTTATAAAAAATATATATAAAAAGGCTGGTGCTTCTTACCCTAGTTACATTGCAAATGGGGTCTTATTTGTAACTCCATACAGTATTAATCCACGAGGGAGAAAATGCAGTTGTTATCAAGTGTTGCAAGACATGCCAGAAGTTTCAAACGCCTGTGTGGTGACCTTCTCCACAGTCTGGGAGATGTGTAGAGGCAGCAAGGATTTTTCTGGTTCCCCATACTAGAGCTCTTTAATTGGCACTGCTAGGAGGAAGTTTTGAGTTGGAAGATATGAGAAACAAGATAAATACTGTACTCATTTATAACCTAAATCTAGATTAAAGTTGCTCATGTCTTTGGATTTTATGATACATTTTAAGAAATGTTCCTGCATGTGAGTATTGACAATTCAATTTATAAAATACAAAGGTAGATAAATAGCTAAGGGCATTGATTAAACTATGAACTGGAATAATGTTGCCAGTTTTATTTCTGCAGCTTCAATAGATCAGATTAAAATGTTAACATGTTTATTACCACCGTTTGGAGGAGGCTGCAAGGAAGAAGGTGAAGAAAACACAAATCAGTTTAGTACTAGAGAACTATATAGCCAATTATTGTGGGGCGAGACTTCAGAGGGGGAATCCTTTCAGTCTCTGTAAGAGGAAGGAAAAATACAAGGATACGTCAATTCTTTAGTATCCCTGTTTTGTTAAGTGACTTGTGAAACTGAGAGATTTTTAGCTTTGAGAGACTGACTGCCAGAGAGCAGGATACTTCAGCAGAGAGGCAGAACGCAATTATTCTCCTAACTTGTTCTAGAATTGATATTACTTTTAAATCCAACATTGGGATAACATTCAAAATATTTTTTAAAAGAGGTTTTGTCTTTGAATACACTTAAAAATAACATAAAAGAAACACAGAATTGTGACCTTCCAGCACTAACAGAAAGAACTTGCAGAGGTGAGATTAAGGGAGAAGGCAGATTCTTTTGCTGAAGGCAATAAGCTACACCTCTATGTTTTATGCCCATTCCAAACCAGAATCCAGTTATAGAGTCCAATACTCTATAGCCTTCCCCAACCTCCTAAGCTTTCTCCATCCTTTTTGTCCTGACAGCCTCGGAGTCCCTTTGTCCCCTCACGAACTGCATCACAGCCCCTAACCCTTCCCACTCTGCGGCAGCTTTCTCAATGCAGAGATACCACTCATTGATATTTCTTATTCCAAATACTCATCTCTGCTCAGAGCTTCCCAAATCTTTCCAGTGCATGCCAGATAAGTACTGGCTGCAGTTCCCCAAAAGCTGTTTAAATTGGGTTGTTAAATGCAGGAATAGAAGATCTACCCCTGGAAAAACAGGTGTATTTAGACACTTTATTTCCTTACTCTTCTCTTCAATTACTCTCACCTGGACCTTCCCTTCGTATGGGATTTGGAAAATAAAATCTGAGAAAATGCACATGCAATTTTATTCTTTTTGCTTACCTCTGTTTGGAAAAGAAAAGATTAACCTCAAAGAGAGCATTTCTACCTTTATCTCCCTCCCACTGGCCCTGCACTTGAAAGGACGATGGGAAAGGTGAAAGAAGACTAAAATCCAAAGCACTGCACTGGCGATTGCTTGATCTTTGTAAATAATTACAGTTCCATTGACTGAGTGTCCTGAAGCCCTGAGTCGCCTGCTGACAGAATGCTGTGTAAGCAAACTTTTCTCCTTGCTAAAAGAGTGATCACGGATTGTATATAAGACAGAGCACAAAGCAAACTCACTACCGGTTCCTGATGACATGCAGTTACTTTCCACTTAAATCCATACCAAGTATTTCCTATCCCTTCTGACCAAGAACATTACCTCCCTGGTGCACATCATTTTGTTCTTACCAGCACAGCACAAGTGTTTGTTGGTCAATACTCCTTATTAATCCATTTTTACGATAAAATAGCTGGGTGAGGAGGTACAAGGACAACTTAGATAATAAAATTATACATGGTGCATCATTTTGACCTTTTCTATTGCAAAATCTCTTGTTCTGATATAGGAATATGTGTGTTTCCTAGTAAACTGTGCATGTTCGTTTGCCACCTATCCTCTCTCTGATGCCAGGGCCAATGTTAAAAACAGGTGAATAAAAGCCAAGATACAACAATAAAAGAGCATTCTGAGTCTGAAAAAGCACGGAGTGAAACCAGGTAAGTAAGAGTCCTTATTTTTTTCAGCCATGCAAAGATTTGAAGGACAAAGTGAAACAGGGTGGAAATCTTTTCTAACCTTTTTGCATAGCAAAACCCACTAAATTTTCAACAAGTGATTCCTGGAAACTCCCCATTAAATGCAACTATAGATAGAGCACATCTTCTAGAAAGCTTTCACTAACATAGTTCAAAAGATGGAAAATCTACCACACTTCTAACTAAAGTTGTGGTCGTAGTCAATAACACACATCACTAAGAGTAATGATCCTTTTTCGTGTCTGAATTGGTCTTTCTACAGCTAGATTAAGGGCCCTGAGGGACCTCACCAATTTGATGAATTTGTGGTCTCCAAATCAAACTGTGCCATTTTCTAACCTACAAAATGTGTTTTTTTTTGTTTTTTTTTGTTTTTTTTTTCCCTGGCTAAACTGCAATCAGCAATAACACCCGATTCTTTCCTTCTGATTCATCCCTACTTCATGTGAGTTCAAGGAGACATAAGTAGCAGTAAAATCAAGCTTGCCATCTCTTTGCTGGCTTGATTCTGCAATGTTAACAGGAGCAAATAGCAGCACAGCACTTTATCCTCAAAGTAGGCCTCGTTAGTCCCATATAAAGTAGAAGAGTCTAATTGCTTAAATATCAAACCTCCACTCTGAGGAGAAAAAAAAAGAAAAAAGAAACTGTGCAAAAGTATGTAACAAGGGTCTTTTTGCACATCTTGTACATCACAGAAAATTCTGCTGACAGCATTCAAAGGCCCAGGCGAGTGGTTTTCAGTAATGAGCGATTTTAGCTGTAAATAATGGCATTACCAAGGGAAACTCTTGAATGTTGCTGAGGGGGAAGGGTTGGAGCTGCTCACGTAACCTTGCCCAGGGCAATAGATGCTTTGTTTTACTAGGCTTCGTCCAACCATTCTGTTGCCATCAAAGCCATGTCCAAGTGCACCTGTGTCTTCTGTAAAGCCAGAAGCAGCATCCAGGCCTTGCAAGAGAGCAATGACACTCGTAAGCCATCCCTATTCTATGAAGATAAGGAAGCAACACTGGCAATCGATCCTGTGATTTTCAGAGCTTCCCTAAAAGCCTGAGTTGATGTTCCTGTGATATTGTATTCAAACCTTGTCTTTCATTAAAGCTGCAAAAGAATTTTGTACTTCAGCCTTTATGGAAGTAGACAAAAGCTTGAAAGCATTAACTGAATTCATCTTAGAGACTCAAAGCCTTGAATGCAAATACAGAGGAAGAGATTTAAATTTTCTCTTTGCTCTTAAATCTCATTACTTTTAAAAATCAGTATCCTGATACTAAGAAGAGAAGAGAGGCGGAATGGTCTGGGAATGTTTTTGGCAGAGGGCTATAACTGTGCTAGAGAGCAGCTGCCTCGAAAGTCTCATGCCCATCTGGTTTCTGAGACTTTCAGCTGCCCCGAAAGTCTCATGCCCCCCGTAGGGACCAGGGCAGTATCTAGAGCAGCAGCTAAAACCTGTTCCTCATTGAGTCCTGTGATTTGTGCAGAATCCCTGCAAAGAAGTGGGGAAGCACTGGGAAAGGCTGAGCAGGTTCTCCCAGGGTATGGATGGGGAGCTGGGGGTCTTTCGGTCCCCCTGTGCTGCCAGCTCTCTCAAGGACACTGCAGCAATAGTGTCATAGTCTGGGCTCCCTAGCACAGCCATGATCACCGGTTCATCTAGCCTGGGACACGGAGGGATTTGCTCGAGAGGGTGGATGAAAGGCACGGTGGTTCCTCACTGCCTGCTCTTCCCGTCAGCTCTACAAGCATCATCTCTGCCCTGCAGGAGTGACAATTAGAGGAGAGCTAGACCTTCTGCTGGGCCCCCCAGTCCTCTCGGCTGCACCAGCAGCCTGCAGGCTCTGCGCCGTCCTCTGCAAAAGGGGCCACCAGGGATGACAGCAGTGCCACTCAGGAGCAGGTGCTGATTCCATGGGAACGAATGAGTGCTTTGTGCTTTTGATCCACCAAATCCTGCTGTAGCCATGTGCAGATAAATAAATAAGCACAGGGGGGAATACAATCAGTTTCCACTAAATTTCATAGTTTAGTACATTTTACTAACATATTGTTTGCTTGAATATATTTATTTTTATCCTTCAGGCAAATACTTCTGCCTCATGTGAACCTTTTATGTAAATCAACAGAGGCATTTGGCAAGTCATATCAAAACCACAGCTTTACATGTCAGTGAAGCAGAAAATAAATGGAAATAATTACTGATGCCTCCAAGTAGAGATTTCTTTCAAAATGAAACATGTAGCTCAGAGACGGTGAGCTGTATATATCTAATGATTTCCTGTTAGCTTACACTGCATTGGCTCGGTCAGTTCAGATTCCTTCAGGGATGTGTTTTTCACCCTGATTTGGGGAGAAGTAAGGAAAAGATAATGGTTGGCTGGTTGCTCAATTTGAGCATATTGAACAAAATCAGAACTTGAACTTAACCTACTTAGTAAATCCTGAAGATAATATTTCTAAATCTCTCCCTGATGCTAGAAATGAGAGATCAACTAGCAGTTCAAAAAACACAGCATATACTGCAGGACCAGTGGCATCACTGATACATCCCCTGACTGAAGAATCTACAGCTTCTGTAGGATGGCCTTTATAAATACTCACTGAGGTCAATAAGTCTGTTTTCATATATTTCAGTATAAACCAATAATGCATGCCATGAAGTTCCTGCATTGCTCTGATAAGAGGAGAGCCAAGTTATGCAGTGCCAAGTGCTGCTCAGAGCAGTCACTGTGTTCCACCGTCTTGGCGGTCGTTACATCCTAGCAGGACATTTACGAGCACGTCTGCTTAGTGCCTTTAGTTTCTCGGAAAAAACTGTTATTGTGATTAGTAGTTGAAGGAGTCCCTTCGGACTCAGGAAATTCTACCCTTTTAGAGCATAATACTGGTTGCAGTCTAGCCCAAAAGTCCATCTGGCCCTGTATATAATAATACACATGTTCTGAAAAAAAATATAGTCTGAAAAAAAGATAATTCCTTCCATGTGTTCAAAATTACAACTCCTTTAAAGCTCTCTACTTTTAAAAATGTTGACATTAGTAGCTATCATCCCAAAGTGGCTTGATGTGGATAGAAAATCTATGAAGAGACAGTGCCTTGAAGTTCAGGCAGAAATTATCTGATGAGAGACAGAACACTAAGAACGAGAAAGATGTGGGAAAAAAAAATCTGTGAAACAGCATGTTTTCTGATGTATTTAGCAAAGCAAACTACTGCAAATTTTTTTCCAGTACTACCTCCTGACAGGAAGCTTATCAATGTTTGATGTGTTGCTGCAAAGCACATTTACATAATTCTGAGGCTGAACAAAACCAAAAAGAAAAAAAAATATGGCACTAGCTGTTCTGCTTCAAAAAACCTTCCTTCATGGCAGCGTAACAGCACTTTAGCTTGTAAAGCTCTCCTGCATTAGCAAGTGGAGAAAGGTAGGGGGCAAGAAAGCTCATGACTGAAGGGGCAGAAAGGGAGATAAAAAGAGAGAGATAAATCATTTTAAAGTCACTGCTTTGTCTCATTTAGCATGCACAAGCAGTACTTTGAAATGTTTAAAGGATGCAAAATCTGCTTTACATGCCAGAACGGAGAATGTAGACAAATTCATCTAAAAACAGAGGGGTTCAAAGTCTTCACTGGTGTCACATCTTTCAAGGCTATCTCTACAGAGGTGGGCAGGTTTCTCAAAAGGATACAGGGTACACGCAGATCAACAGATGTTGCGTCTTTAGTGAAATGTTCTTGCCAAGAAGGATTCTGAGGTTTCTTTTAGTGTGCAAACCAGCACAGATTCAAAGCTTTGCTTTCAAAACACAGCCGATGATAGGTCTGTGGTGGGAGGCGTAATGCTATTCTCTGTACTCAGACATGACATCCCAGATATATAGAAGGAGAGAGACACAATTTCTCCTTTGGTTATCACAGTCATGTTAGTAGCGCTGGCACCATTTTTGAGGATTCACCATGCTGAAATTCATGATCTCCTGCTCCTGTTCATGCCAGTGGCAAGGATATTTAGTGCCTTGTCCAGGCCCAATTTGTGAAGGCGAAATATCTGAGATACAGATGCTGAGGAAGAGCCGTAGCCTGGTAGCTAAGTATGTGCAAGTACCCTCAAATTAGGTATTTATTTTTAAGGACACATATGCCCAATAAACCACTCAATTACTGTTAAAAGCAACACACTGAACTCATGTTCTGAAATTATTAAAGTATTTGTACTATACAATGTTTCCAGACAACTTAACAAAAAAGGAAGTATTTAAAGAAGAGTAATTTGTACAATCTCCTACAAGCATGCAAGCAACCAAGGCAATTTCCTGATTTTTTAAAACTGGAGCCTTCCAGGTGTACTTTCTGCATTAGCCTCGAAGAAAAGGTTTATGCCACCACATAGTTTTTTTAATCATTTTTTTCCTACGTACACACAAAGCTGGACAATCCTTAGAATCAGATAGCCAATACATTTACCTAAGTTAATTGCAACCTCCACTTATTTTGTTAGTTCAACAACCATGCCTGAGTAAACTAATTTGCTTAGAATATCTTTGCAAAACAAACAAGCCCACAATGGTGCAAACAGTCAAAGCGAAATACTTCAAACATTTGAAAGCACTTTATCACAGAAGGCAGGAATTTGCTAGTAAGGTTATTCATTCGATGTCCAGCAATACTGTTGAGACATAAGTAATGTCTGAGCAGAGAGAAATCTAAGTTACTTTATACTATCTTTTGAGATAGTTCAAAAGGAATTCATTGCCTTGCTTACTCAGCAAACTGGATAAGAAGCCTAGCTCTTTGCACGCTGTTGTTCCAGTTTCAGAGAAGAAAGGCTGTAAAACCAGGGGTGCTTTGTTAAAATACCATAGTTGGCACCTCTTGGGGGCACAGGAGAAGAATATTCACCAAGTAACACATTATAAATTATAATCAAGATTCCATTCTCCCTGGGTGAAGAGAAAGTAACTTGTCATTTGAAGTGTTGTGAGTTTCTGAAAATGGACTAGGGGTTTAGAGGATATAATGATATCATTAAGAAACGCCCTTGCAAAGCAAGCAAAATTACACTGTGCTGTTTCTTGAAAACCGCAGGAACTCTTTATTGTTCTGTCAGTGGCAGTTCAAAGAGCTGTGTGACCCCATTAGCATTCACTCAGGCATGTATAACAAATTGAAGGAGTGAAATTTCTTGAATAGTTAATTATATTTTGTGTATTTGAACACCTATTACTTAGCCATGTGGGCTCAACTCCACTAAGTGCGCACCTTGCACACCTGCTTTTCCTCAACACTTATTTATTTTTAATATTTACATGGGGAAGCAACACCAAAAGTAGAGAAAGAACAGGGAAGGGAAGTAGAAAGAGCTAAATAATGGCCAGCTGATTCAATGGCCATGGCTAATCTGATCTAATATTAGCATCAAGCAGTTCTACTTTAAGCAGAAAATCATACTAGATGACAAGAGGACCCTTCCAACCCACATTTCCATGAGAGGGGATATGTAGAAATATTTGGGATGATGCTTTATAAGACTTCAGCTAGAATCTCGTAAAGAAACTGCGTTGTTCTCAGTTTCTACAAAAGGCAGCTCATCGGGCCAAACTATTTAATTAAAGCATGAGCTTCTCCTAGAAAATGTCAGATTTCCATAGAAAAGAGTAATTGCAGAGATTCTGCTGCCGTATCTCATCAGAACAGCAGTTTGGCTGTTCTCAGCTTCCCTCATCCTTTGTCATTTCAGTTGTGCAGGCGACTCTTGACACATGATAGCAAACAGCTCCAGACAATCTACACGCTACAGAGGTGCTGGACACAACTCAGCTAAAGTGAATGGCCAGCAACAGGAAATGAGGATTTGAGGTGCTGCCTCATTGGCTTTGAGTACAAATGTTTTATTTTCAAATAAAAGGTTTTGGAATTTGTCCAAAAATGTGTATTTTTTTCATAGTAAAATGATTAATTTCTTTCAGAGAAAGAGAAGGAAGAGGATAGGAGATATTTTGCTGAATGTTATCAAAAAGCTTATTCACATTGATTAATTAACTCCAAACCATTATCTGTACAAATTCATTAATTTAGTTGAAGTACAGACTCAGGAATCCTTATCTCTTTATAGCTGTTACAACTAAACAAGGAGTTTGAGAAATGAACGCAAAACAAAAGATCATCACAAGGAAGTGAATGCCGTAAGTATTATTTTGCAATGTTATTACCAGTGAGACTCTTTGGCTCAGGCACTTTTTGTTTGTTGATGAAACCCCCAAAATGTTAGGTTTATGACTGGAACTATTTATGAGACTTCACTCAGAAGTTGAAATGGGCCCTCTGCTGCCTATTTGTCTATGCGTGTGAGTGCTCCCACTAACTCACAAGCAAACACCTCTCCCAGACACCAAGCAGTCCTGCTACTGAGGACACTTTTACCAGTTCAAATCTGCTTCTAATTTCCCTTGGAAAATAGCAGAACAAGGCATATATTACTCTAGGCAAGCTTCAAGTCTAGGCAAGCTTCAAGTCTATTTCCAGTTTATTAAAAGTTCTACTGTTATCCCCTGTACTTAAATGCTGATAAACTATTTTGATCATCTCACATATATTCATCTGCCTTTTTTTTCTGAAAAACTGCCAGTTTGATGGTGTTCTCAATGAATCAGTTATTTGAAGAATCTCTGCGTTGTAATTGTGCAAGACAGTTATGCATCGTCTCAGCTGTATTTTCATTGAATGTAAATTTGAGTTGATCAAAAAACCTCTCCTGAAATAGAAATGATTTTTATTACACTTTTGCCATGTTTTATATTGTTTCTAGTGCAAATAATTTGAAACAGTGGGAGTGTGCCTGGTCTTAAAAGTGGAATGTAAATTAAATGATCTAATATGTCTGTAGCAGAAAAGAATATAAAAGATAATCTGAAAGAATTGCAGGAAAGTTTGAAATACAGC
Organism: Crypturellus undulatus; assembly: GCA_013389825.1. Classification (NCBI taxonomy): domain Eukaryota; kingdom Metazoa; phylum Chordata; class Aves; order Tinamiformes; family Tinamidae; genus Crypturellus; species Crypturellus undulatus. The sequence goes on along the minus strand of VWPW01005270.1, from coordinate 86,031 downwards.
GCAATACAGGTGCTGAAGGAATTTCCACTGCAATGTTTTTTTTTCTCAGAAGATGCTAATTTGTTAAAACAAAAGTTGGTGTGGGGAGGGGAGATGGACATGGGAAGTCTCAATGAATTTTTCACTCTCCATTTTCATCTTTCCTTGGAACATTTCAAAGTCTGAGATGTTTCAGTTCAACATTTTCGAATCAAGGAACTCCTGCTGTTCAGAAAGGTTTGTTTCAAATGTTATAAAGATAAGAAGGAACTTAAAACTATTTGAAAACAGGACTGAATGCTTTGAGATCACTAGGCAGAATGTTATAATTGGTGTGGAAATTTTCTCAAAAAAAGTTTTTACATCAAGGGTCTTCTCCCCCGTCAAAGCAAAAGCCCCATTCACATCACTAGAGTTAGGCCTTCCCCTCAAGCTAATTGAAAACATTGTAGTCCTTATTGACCATACTGTATAGTCAATATTCAGACTTTACAGGTTATTTTGCTTAGAAGGGTATGCTGATAGATTAGGCTTTAATTCCACTTTCTCACCAGTCTTCCACCAGGCTATACTGAGGGGAACTGGTCTTACAGAGCTGTAGCTGTAACTCTTCTCCTAGGGGGACATGGGTGTCAGACCTGGAGTTTGTGAAGTTTGTGCAGTAAACACTGCTTTGAAGAAGCCTTCACTCAACTTCCAGACGCATAACACAAAAGCTTAAACGTGAAATTAGTAAAATAAAAATTGGTACAGGTGTGTCACTTCAGGTTCTAAGAAAGTAATGAGATAGATAAACGCAAATTAAGACAAGTATATTTGGCTACATCTACATTTTATAAGAGGACGAAAAGTTGAAACCATGATGTGAGCTGCTTATGCACATATTGGTGGGAAGGTTCTGGGCGTAACTGGCGTCAGCTATAACTCTTTTATTAGCTGCTGTTACGAAAGAGTTGCTTTCTGCTTAAAGCAGACTTATTGCAATAAGCTATTCTGTCCAATTGCCATGGCTGAAATTGTATTTGTTTCCTGTCTAATTCTTATCACCAACTCCATGAGACCTTTCCCCAAACGCAATAACTATCATTAATAAAGGGTTTTCAGCTTTACATATCCAGCCTCTTCAACTGTCCACATCATAGTGGTTTATCCCACTTACCCCCAACCAAAAGCCAAAAAGCATCCAACAGGAAAATGTGCTGATCAATTCTACTAAGCAGTTAATTCCAATTTTCAAGTGACAAATGTGAGTCTAAAGCCTACTGTGCTTTTCTTTTTTCTTGTTCTAGTCAAATCCCTAGAGCTGTTAGGCAAACAATGAGCACAGGCCTTTTCTTGCAGAGAGCAAAGTCTGTTTATCTACCTTTATTTTATATGTAATAAGTCAATCCCTTTTCTTGTCTCCTAAAATTTCAAAGGCATCCTTATTGACAGGCCAGAGTACTTACTCAACATATCACAACAGCTGTTGGAGACAGATAGCATGAACATTTCTGCAAAATTTCTAACTGACCTTGTTTCAATGGATACTAAGTATTCGTCATTAGTTGTGAGTTTAACAAAGGTTTCTAATATGAAATACATTCTAATATTGAGGGGAAAATAGCTTCAGAAAATAATTAGAAACTTTTAAGACTACTCTCCAGAAAGAAAAAACTGTATGCTTTTTATGTGGGAAAGATAACAACCAGACTTTTTCTCAAAATTCTAAAATTTCCTCTAGTCTTTAATAGCATAAAAAAAATAAAAACCAAGCAAACAGACTACCTTAGCTTAGATGAATGGTGTTTTTCTAAAGGAGAAATATACAGAGAAACTGATTCACAACATAATTCTGCACAAAGGTCCAGCTAGTTTATACCACCTGAGAATTTGGCTTTATCACAGAATCCTTAAGATTGGAAGGGACTTCCAGAGATCATCTAGTCTGACCCCCCTGCTCCAGCAGGGACACCTGGAGCACGGGGCACAGGGTGGCATCCAGGCGGGTTTGAAGATCTCCAGAGAAGGAGACTCGACAGCCTCTCTGGGCAGCCTGTTCCAGGGCTCTGTCACCCTCACAGGAAAGAAGTTCTTCCTCATATGGAGGTGGAACTGCCTGTGTTTCAGCTTGTACCCATTACCCCTTGTCCTGTCACTGGCCACCACCAAGAAGAGTTTGGACCCATCCTCCCCTCAGATATTTATACATATTGATCAGACCCCATCTTAATCTTCTCTTCTCCAGGCTAAACAGGCCCAGCTCGCTTAGTCTTTCCTCATACGATAGATGCTGCAGTCCCTTAATCATCTTCGTGGCTCTACAGTGGACCCTCTCTAGAAGTTCTACATCCCTCTTGTACTGGGGAGCCCAAAACTGCACCCAATACTCCAGGTGCGGCCTCACCAGAGCTGAGGAGAGGGGCAGGATCATGTATCTGTTATGTATCTGTTGATTTTTGTCTTTCAGATTTTGATTTTGAAAAACTGACAAGATGCAAAACTAATGAAAGAGTCATTTCTGAGTCTGCTTCTAGTGTCCAAGAAATAAAAAATTGTAAAGCTAATTTGAGTTTTGATTTGTATTTCCACTAGGTGCTAATGTATTTTTTCTTGTCATTGTCCAGGTCAGTATATACATATATTTACAAGTGGGTTTACTTGCCTAGGTTATATTACTGACAATCGTCTGAGCTGTTTGGCCTTTAGTATGCAATAAAAGAAAACTATGCATCTTTTTATTTAATATAACCTATTGAAAATGCCTGATGCACCTGATGCAGCATGATAGGATATTTGTAGCACGGAAGTCTTTACCTTACACTGTAGATTTCTACATAAAGGCTGAGCTACAATATGTCATTTTTAGAGTGCTCTTCCATTTGTTTATGGTGTAGGTTCTCACATACTTTAAAATTTTAAGTTATAGCAGTATACGTCCCAAACTGGGTTCTCTGCAAAGCCTGTTTGTATCTCATACCTGTTCAGCAAGGCTTCTCATAATCTGTATCTTTCACATGGCTCCGAAGAAGTTCGGTTGAAGTATTAATTAAGCCAGAGTGCTCCAGGCATCTTTGTTGGGTTTCAGATAAAAATTGCAATTTAAGTGAACTTAAATTTAAGTGGAAAAAGCCAGTTCATTGCTCTAAGGCCTGGGCTGATGAAGAAAAGACCAAACTTACAGGACAGAGGGCTCACACAGACACATGAGCAGTGCCTGGGCTCCATTCACACGCCCCATTTGTCTATAACGCAGATTTAATGCCCAGACCTGTGCTTTCAGCCAGTTTTGGCCATACCCACCAACCCAACTGACGCTGATCTAAAACACAATTACAAAATCTCTGCTTGATTTCAGCTCTGAAAAAGCAAGAACTGATAACAAATAGGAAATAAATCAACTGCTTTTACCAGTGATCATGAAATGGTATATTAAGTGTTTATCTTTTCCAGATTAAACTCCAGATAAATGGGATTTTCTAGAAAAAAAAAGGCTTTTGCCAGAAAACATTTTATCAGTTCTTAAAAGCTTGTACTTTTCACAAAGATTTTGTGAAGGAAAAAAAGAAAAAGAAAACATTATGCCTTGGTAGGGAACTGCACTTCATTCCTACCCACTCTGTGTTGTAGTGTGCATTTTGATAATAGTGTTGTAAAGGGCAATAGGAAAAAAAAATTGGTTGTTGGAGATAGCATAGGGAAACAAGTTATTTTTCTTCTATAACTTAACTGACACTTTCTAAGTTCCACACAGTTACAATAAAAAAAATAATGTAACTTATATTAAAGGTCAAGCTTCAAACAATTCTAAGCAAGTTAAATTTTTCCTAACCTGGTATCAAATTGAGGTAGGGTCCAGTAATGTCCAAACATACCTGTTTATCTTGATTATTTGACTAATCTCCGCATCAATGCTGTTCTGGATAAATGTACCCAAAACATAGTTTTCAAAGAAAAGTTCATACAAGTTTTCTGCATTTTAAGTTTTTCTTGAGAAGAAATTTGTCAGTAGTAATACCAAAGCAATGATAGCTGAGATCAGATTGTTGGGGTATTTCTAGTTCCTGTTGGGGAAGTCACTGCACCTCAAGCCAGAGGACTAGCTGGATAAACGCCAGAGCTAAAAATAAATAAATAAATAAACAAATAAATAAAATAAATAAAATCTATGCTTCACTGCACACCCAATTTGTACACACTGCAACACTTAAAGTTCAGGCCTAATTCCCGTATTTATTAGTGTTCTTTAAGTGGCATTCATTAGGAAACACACTAAGAAGGCTTGTAGTGAGCCTGTTTCACATATCTCCTTTGCTGTTAGACTTCCATGACTGATGCTTCTCAAATATTATACAAAATGCTGAGGGATGGCTCTGTGGTTAGCTGAAACCACTGTCAAATTTACTCTAAAGTCACAGGATAGTTATAAGATCAACATGACGCAGACAGCCATATATCTTCATGGACAAAGAACAGAGAGAATGAATACACTGAGACAGAGAAAAGCTGTTTAGATTAAAAAAAAGTATCATAAGTCAAAACTCATCAAGATGCTGGCAACATAAATTGATTTTCTATACATCTGTCTTTTTGCATTAACTTAACAAGTTTCTCTTTAATATATTAAGACTCAAAAGATCAGTAAGGTCTAGAAAGTTGTATGGTATGAACTCAAACTTACAGTAGCAATTGCCTTGTGATAAAAGAGTAGAGCTCATAAATCAGAGGTGGTTTAAGCAGTACTTGTTTGTCCTTACACTGCTCTGTTATAATTGGAATTGCCATACTGTACAAGCAGTTATTTAGCATCAGAACAACAGTTGATTAATGTTGTAACATTATGCTACTCTTAGGTAGTAAAAACGTAATTGAGAAACAGGATAACTGCTTGGTTGAGCTGTAATATACTGGCTTGTGTAATGTAGTGTGTACTGAAATCCAAACCAGAATAAAAAGTAGCACGGAGTAAAATATGTTTTCAGACCCAATGGTGATGTAACAAATATTCCATTTGCGCGTGCATTTACAGACTTATACAATGTTCAGAACTGAGCATCATATATAATAGCTATATAACAATCTCTGCAGGTAAATCTTTTAGATCTCGATAGAGGTGGTCCTGCAAAAAGAGTGAATTACCATATGTTCTGTGTAATGTATATTCTTTTCACCTAAGGGTAATACACTTCATGAGCAATTTGTGAAAAAAAAAAAAAGGAATATAAATGCAAATAAATGAATTGACAAGAAAAAATGCTTTCTTTCACCAGGAGGGAGAATATAATACAACACGAGAGTAAGAAAAAAAGTACTAAATATATAAATTTACATTATTGAATACACTACTCTTTATTTGTTAGAAGTTTTGTATTTCAGAAAAAAAAAAGGTGGTGTGACATACTGAATCAGATCAGACTTTTACTAACATATGGTGATACTGTCCAGCAATTACATTAAAATGAACCTATTACAGCTGTACCGGATCTCAACATGTGAACATATGGGTTCAACTCCTTCAGAAATTGTGAGAGAATTATTTTTCTTCCCTGTAAGTATACGTGTCTATACTTAAGTAGCACTTAATTTGACCCCAAATCTTTTCTCGGAAAGAACAGAGATAGTCATGTAGTCTGACTGCCTAAGCATCCCACACGTGCAGTATTACAGCAGTTAGAAATAACAAGGAGCTGAGACAACCTAGATCTGTTCCAGACATCATAATCTCATGACAGTAGAGGCTGACTGTTTTACTTGTGATGACCTCCAAAGCAACTAGTATCATCATTCTACGTTTTACGTATGTAGGTCTTGCTTGCATTTCAAGTAGATGTTAAATAAATTTTATATAAGGCAGCAGCAGCTCTTTTAAAATAAATAAAATAAAACAAAGCCTTACTGAAGTTATTTCAGCAGCAACTATGGGAAAAAAAAAGGGAAAAAAAAGAACATTGCTTGCTAAAACTATGTTTTATAGTTTGCTTGTTTGCTTGCTTCTAAACCTTGCAAATCAGAGTGCAGCATCCACAACTCTCTGCACAAGTCAAACCCGTCAGCGGTTATCAGTGTCTGGGATACCCTATCCCAATTTGTGTTTTCCAGAGAGACAGTTTCATTTCTGCTTAACATCAGAAGATGACTGTAATGTCATTTTAAAAAAGAAAGAAAATGCCTGTCCATCCCAAAGAAAGGCAGCCGGCAGCCTCCTTACATTGCCCAGCACAGTATGTGACGCTAATGACAGCTGCAAGATCAACCTTGGTACTTCCAGGTTTTTGGCACTTCCACAAACATATTGTTAGCATGAATTGCACATAATCTGGGGGCTCTCTCTCCGTAAATGCCCTCTGGGGACAGCAAAGAAGACGGGGCACAGTAGGAGGAATTGGGTCTTAAACTAAATGCTTTTTTTCCAGAGTTCAAAGCTGGAGCTGCCCCAAGCTGCACATCCCCTCTACTTCCCATTCAGGGCATGGTTAACCTCATGGTCCTGCAGGATTAAGGCCAGACAGGCATCTTACTAGAGAGCTAAATGTCAATAAAAAATAGATGGGAGATCAGAAGAGCTTGTTGGAATTTAATTTCATTGGGCATTTAACTTTCTTTTCCTTCCTTATGGCTAAAGTTTTGTTTTGATATTATTCTGTGAAGGAAGGCAAATGAAGTGATAGCAGTCACAGCAGCAGGTAAATTATTGTCCTAGGGACTAATGGCACAGCTTGAGTTTCTAATTTGTTAGAATAGCTGAAAACTCACCACACAAGGGAATACAGGTTGGAAATTGTTGGCAGACTTCTTTTTACTTCATTTTGGAATAGTAAAATAGAGACTATTGTGATCTAATTGCAGACAATTTGCTAGCCAAAAATTAGTGAAACAAATTATTCTTTCTAGCATATACGTTCAGGATAAAATACACACACGCACACACACAAAGATTATTCCTGAGTGTATTTATAACTGCAGGATAACTGAGAAGTAAAAATAAAATCAAAATACAATCACTTGGGAAATCTCCCCTCTTAAATACCTAGTCCATATGTGGGTCCTAAAGTGGGGGAACCCTGATTTAAGGTTCAAGTCACCCCTGTTTTAGCAGGGAGGGTTGGACTACATGACCTCCAGAGGACCTTCTAACCTAAATTAATCCTATGATGCTCTCAAACATTCAGAATTATCAAGATTGTATCAGACTAATTCAAATCTAAAAATGAAAGTCCCAGGGCTAACCCTAGGGATGGCCTTGGAAGGGGTTGACATCCTTCGTGAGCACCACAGCCAATGCTCATCCTCAGGTTTCTCCATCAGGCACCAGCTGCCTTGTCCTCATTTCCCACCTAATCCTGTAACAAAAAGTGGTTTTACCTCGCTCCTGTTTGTTTGTGAGCACCAAGTGGATGTGCTCCCTGAACAGCCTGAGCCGTAGTGCAGCAGGATCCTGTGACAAATTAAGGCAGTCAGAATGAGGGCACAACTGGGAGCCTGTCCTACCTCTTTTTCACTTTGCTCCAACCCAAACGCATCCGGGCAAGCAGCACAACCGCATACATCCATCTGCCAAGGGGGCTGCCCCTTGTCCTGTGTGCAGATGTGCTTTCACGTGGACCGCAGGCTCCACAAGGCAGATGTTGCTGGACTTTAATCCCCCTGAGCTCTCCAATGGATTAAGCCTCAAATCTCCGCCCGTCCTTCTTAATGCTGCCGTAAGTAACACACATATTGGTAACACTGTTTTACAGATTAAATGAAAGCAAAAGACAGTCAAAAAGAAATGTTTGAAAATCTACTTTGCAAAGGGATGCAATTGGGTTCCGGATTATTTACTCCCATTAGCCTCTTACCTTGTGCGGTGCCTGCTGAGACATACTCGTCCAGCTGCAGAGGGAGAGAAGGCAGTCATGTCACCCACTACCTACCTGCAACCCCTCAATGGCCAGTTTGAGGATAGACGGTGTGAGCTTGGAGGCTTGCTTGAAGGAGAAATTACTCCAGTCTATAATTAGGATGAAGCCGTTTATCTGGAGCTCCTGATCTTCAATGAGGACTTCCAAGGACAACAGGATTGCCCGAAGGATGTCTATGAAAGAGTTCCTAAAGCCAGAATGGGAAAAAAAAATCAATTTTTGCAGTTATCTTCACATCTCAGACATTTAACTTTGCTCCAGATGAGGCATGTACTGAGGATGAGAGATTTATTCTAGTAGAACTCTTTAGAAAAGACAGCTACTTCAGAAGTCTCACTAAAGCACTCCTGCTCCAAAACTTATTGTCCTCTCTTTGATTTCCTAACTTCTGTCCACTGGGGAAGAAAATAGACCCCAAATTAAATCTCTTTGCTTTTTCTGACATTCCTTACAATAGATTTTAGTTAAGCCACTTTCTGAGACTATTTGTCTGTGACAAAATGAAATGGATTGAGGCTATCAGTTTAAAATCCTGCTCCTCTGGATGCACTCCCTCATATTTTTTTTTTCTAATTCCATTATAAAAAGGAAAGAAATCTGCACAATATTAAGAAGATAAGTGATATGGTTACATATAGATTGCCTTGCCTTCCTGCTTGAGTGCTGGGAATGATTTAAGGCTTTTGTGAAATAAAGTTTATCCGTTGCCTTATTTTTGAGAGTGAAATGCAACATGGAAAATAACTGCACCCACTCGAAATAGGAATTCTGTCTTAATTAGCAGTCACCAGCAGACTGACTACAAGGCTTCCTTCAGCTCAAGTTGAATAATTAAAATTCTCCAAGGCAAAAGGAAGGAGAAAGTGAGTGACAGGGAAAAAAATGTTGAAATGTTTCTCTCATGTCAGAGTCTGCACTGAGAAGCCTGAGCCTCCTTCTGCTTTGCTCTCACGTGTTCCATAACAGCAAGACTTCATCAGCATTAACAAACTTATTCCATACTTACACCTGAAGGAGCTGAACCAGGACCTATCCTGATCTCACTTTCCCCATAAGGTGATTTACAAACAACAGATTCTTTTGATGAGCAACAAGCATGGAAATCTTCAGGAAGTACAGTTCGCAGGTCTTAAAAATGAGATTTGTAGCATACTGGTAATGTAGCCTACTTTACCTTTGCTTCATCCTCAGATTTAATGAGGTCTGAAATGTTAGCTGCCATGGTTTTTGCAAAACTGAGATGGCCTGCTATTAATTCACACCATCTTCTCCCAAGAAGATTTTCATTTAATCATTTTCTACTGTTTTCTTTAATGTAAAATTAGTCATCTGAGCCTACAGGAGCATTTATAAAAATCCTGTCTGAGAAAAAATCTACATACACTCACCACACAATCTTCTCTACTATCAAGACCCCTGAAAAACAAGATGTGATAAATTTGTACCACAAGTTAAGGTTGCTTTTTTTTTTCTTTATCCTTTCTCTTTTCTTTTGGAAAGTTTTGAATGTAAATCTACACTCCTTCTCAAAAGACCATACCCACTGCAAAAGCTGGTTTTGGTCCGTGTCTTTTTGTGTATGTTATAAGCATCTCCAAAGTACAATTAGAAGTAATTTAAAATATATATGGAGCTTAAAGATTTCACAGTAACAGTCTCAGTCTGGACTGAAACTATGCTACCTTTGTTGTTACTGAGTACCAGGCCTCCCTTCCCTCATTTGCAGAAACAGGGCAACCTTGAACATTTTTAGGTTGTATGGGCAAGCTGTGCTAGACAGATGAATCTAGTAAGTACTTCCCTTAGTGGGGTTAGAGGTAACAATCAGTCAGATTGGCAACCACATTTTTGCATGTGTGTGTATTTTTAATGTAAATTTCTATTTCAGAAAGCCTGAGGTGTTTAGGCTTCCAGATGAAATGGTAGATGACTTTCAAGCAGCATCTTCTAATTGCTAGTATCTTAGTAAGAAAAAGCAACTACACCTCTAGACCTTAATGTATCCCACATAATCTCAGCACTTCCCAGTGTATCCCATCATTGGACACCCGTTCAATGTATGCCGTTCTTCCTTTTTACAGCATTCCTATAGAGGGATATCCTAGATAGGATCCCTATAGAGGAGGGCAGCGTCCCCCAGGAACCGCCATGCAGAAGCTCTTGGGGTTGTGTAGCGAGTCCTCCTCAAGCACTCCCTAGCCTGCACCCCTCTCCTGCCAACATCCACGCAGAACTGTATAGTCATTCATGGACGGGCTTTAGGAAATCCTGAAATAAATCACATGCCAACTATCAGTGAAAGTGTCCAAATAGGGCTACCTCCCAGTCAGACAAGTTTTCATCCCTCATTTGTGGGGTTTTTGTGATGAAAGATTCACATTCTTATTTATGATTCTGCTACTTCTGGTGTCTTTAAAGGGTACTTAAGCATTTCAGTAATGGTGTATGGAAAAGGTGCATACCAGCCATTTTCTGTAATCAACTGAAACTTCAAATCATAATGAAATATTTTGTGTGGCTGAGCAAAATCTTCCTCTTGCACTACTATGCTTAGGAATTCTGGTCTTTTTCTAATATAGCTACATAAATTACCATGTTATCAAGCATTTAGTTGCCTGTACTCTCCTTCAACTTTGTTGGAAATTATTTGCCTGGGAGACATGGCACCTAGTTTTCTCAGGGTGTGAATAATCTCTCTGCCCTCTGCCTATGTATGGAAGGCTTCCTCCTCAATCAGGGACCTGTAGATTATAAAACATGGCATAGGAAATAACTCAAAGTCAACATAAAGCCTTTTTTTTTTCCAGATTGGCTATAGGGAGATATGAAAGGAGCACCCAAGTCCCCCAGGTGGGTTGTTTGCAGGCACACTGTTTTGTGAATGCTGTGTCTGGGTAGAAACCAGCCCACTTGAGGCTGAAGCTCTCTGCTCCCTAATCTTGAGGCTTTGATACAAATCATTCAGCTGTGTGACCGATTTGCATCCAAGCCATTTTCTATGCATGAACACAGAGCCACTTTCTATTAGTCCATCTCTTTTGTTCCTTTGCTTAATGTTCCCTTTCCTTCTCCAACCCTCCCCCCTCCAGTTTAACCCGCTCACACGCACAGACACATACACACACATACACACACACAAAAAAAGAAATAAATTACTATTACACAAAAGGGACTGTGGAAGTTGCTGTAAGGATTCAGCGTGGAGCCTGCTGAAGTGAGCCATTAATGAGTTACAAAAGGTTTGCACATGCCCCTGAATGACAAAAGGGAGAAGGGAGGGAAAGAGCCTATTTGCCTTGGCTGAATGGAAAGGTACCACAAAAGAGGCTGTTCAGATATCCTTTGGAAAATGGGAAGTTAGCCCAACAGAAGCTAGTCATAAGGAACAGTGATGTAAAACAAAAATGGGAATGGTTCAGTTGAGGGATTTGGTGGAGAGATTAGCCAAAGTCATAACAGAAAAATAAATAAGAAGAAATTACTTAATTATAAGAGGCATAAGCAAGCTGTGAGAGAATCAAAAGGCTCAGTGGAGAACCAGGGTGCAATGGGAACAATTAAAGGGGATAAAGACATTGCAGGGAAATTAAATGATCTATTTGCCTGATTCTGCCACCAGTCATTTTGAGGAGATACCTTGAAAATAAAATTGAGAGACTGCTGGAGAATAAGGGGTAAAGCAAGATATGCTGTAAGAAAGCAATATGTTTCTGAGGGGATAATGTCAGTAAAGGCTTTTCAGATTACCCTCACAAAACATTTAGGTGCAGACCAATGTAAGGGAAGTTAATTAGATTATTCAAATTGTTAAAAGTAAAAATTATTAGTAGCTGAAGCCATTAAGATTAAGTGGTACTAAGCAAAATAAGTAAACTGTCAATAAAAGTCCTCACAGTCCCTCAAGACAGCAAGATAATGAAATTTGTACCAATTTGTACAAATACTGTTTACCTGGGGAGTTACTGCAAGACAGCTTAATATTTTTAAACAAATATGCCACAAGAGCATCTGTCCTGCAATACAGAAAAGTGGCATCATTAAAAAGAAAGTTAGATAAAAGGCATTTTGTCACAGATGGAAGACAAGTAAGAGAGCACAAATTGCTTTTTTTCCTCTCTGCACAATAAGGCACCAACAAGAGGAGAAGGGCATGCTCAGCTTCCAGCGTGGGAGAGACCTGTCAAAATGTGACTTGGGGTATTCCTACTAGATGCAAAAGGGGGAAAAGGTGGTGGAAAGAAGAGCAACCAGGAAAACATTTGCAGGTTACCCCAAAGTATTTAAGCTAATCAAAGCTGAAGAAACTGCAAGGAAAGCCTTAGAGAGGCAGCATGGTAATAGGTGAAGTGCAATGGGGAGAGAGAACCCAGGAAGGAAAGTTCCAAATTGCTCCCACATGTAGTCAAGTTATTCTATCCATGAAGAAGCCCTTAGAATCCAGTGAATATATGTATTTATTTATAATTTTAAAACTTACGTCTGCTGAAAAGAAATCAGTCCAAACACAGCAATATTCATCAATGAATGCCATTTTCATGTTTGCAGTTCTTTTCGTGAGGAAAGGCCCTGTGTATGAAAGTATATGAAGGGTGCAGAAGTCAGGGCAGCCCACTGGTTGACTGCAACCTTGAAGAATAACCGCAAAATGAAGGATTTTGGAAAAACATGGTGACTCACTTGACTAATCCCACACCAGAAAAGATGAACAGTCAAACAGAAGAGCTCATGGCTGACTCACATGCTGAAAAGGGCTTGTTTGTATCTGCTTAAGTTATGGAGAGTGGAGATGTGCACATAAATTATCCTCCTTGTCTAGGACGCATGGAGAAAATGGGCTGCATTCACAGCAAATACTCACAACAAATATTTTGACCGTCATGAGTAACTTTCTTTGTGGAACAATTCAAAGCTATCTCCAGTTATTATCTGCAGAAATATGAATAATTCACTAGTACACAAACTGCAGAATTTCTCACACAACAATATGGGCTTTTTTTTTTTCTTATTTCATGAGACAGCAGCTCTTTCTTTATCCTGTCATACTAAGTTACAGTCTTTTTTTTCATTTTCACAGATTTCATTAAATTAATATGTTCTTTCTCAAAATTATTATTCTACCACATCCATTGTAGCCATCCAAGGCTCCTCTAAAATGGCAGTTTCTGACAGGCAGCTCTACTGTTTTGTAATGAAAAGACAGCAAGTTCCTCCCCACAGCATCTGTGCAAGGCTATATATAAAATTCCCAAGTAACTGCAAATCCTGAGTAAACAGACTAGATAGATAAGTGGAGTAAATTTGCTCTATGGAAATGACTAATCTAACAACACACTGGGTACAAAGATTATAGCTGATTAAGATGAGACCTGGACAGTCTTTAATAACATCACAAATCCATCCCTGTGAATGGAGGCCAGTCACCCACAGATATCTGGCTGGCTTTGAATTCCTCCTTCAGTGAGCTGGAAGCCTTTGCTGATGAAGGAGAAAGCCTGCAGAGAGGACCTGTATCATTTTATTCTTTTATCATGCAATAATTACATCTCATAGTCATTCTTAAAGGTATAAAAACATTCACCATGTTATGTTTCTGTCTGAGGTTCTTTTGTATACGAGTTTTTCATTGCCGCTCTCTACTTCAGTTGAACTCCATAGCAACCATTAGCCCCTGAATTACACGCTCTGCTTTCAAGTCTATGTTACAAATCTCTTCCTACACACACTCATTCATATTGTGGGCACACTTAGCAAATGACTGCTTTGTCCTTGACGTTAGTATGACTGCGCAAGGCTGCCTTCCCCACGTGTACCTTGACTGAGAACCAGGCATCTTTGCAGTCTCTGTGCTTGGGGAGGCAAGGTTCCTCCGGTGGGGCCAGCCTCCCCAGAGAGACCCATGCAGAGAAATAGGGAGGTGGCATTTGTTCTTGCCTTTGCCTTTGTCAAGGTGTACATCACACCAGTTTGGATGGAATCAATCCAAGAGGGAGTGTAAAATAGTTATACCTCTGGGAGGTCCCTCCCCGAGCTCCCAAGTGGCACGCAGCTCTGCTCTGCAAGGCTGCTGCAGAAGGTAAAGGCTGGGGTTGAATTTTGATGCAACATGACCATTCCTCCTGGTGTGGATTTGTTCTGTTTCCTAAGAGATAAAGGATTTCTCAACTACATACTGGCTAGTTTTGGCTTTTTAGCACACAGAACAATGCTGCATTTGTATGCTGTGCAAATTTCTCTGCTGAGGAGGAGTTAGTGAGAAGTAACAGTCATAGGCCATGCATTTATGACTATGGCAGTTTTCTAAAATCTTGCGTTTATGCTCTGAAATGCAGTCAGTCAATCAATGCTATGGAGTCACTGCAGTAATTTGACCAGTTGGCCCAAATGCAACATCCTCCCATGAGGAGCCTGAGGAAGACGAACATCCCAGTATTAGCACCTTCAGGGAGTCAATGGCAATGAGACATTAGTAACATTGACATTTAAGGATTTAGGAGATGATGTGAGGGAATAGTCTGAGAGTCTTGAGTTCTGCATAATGTTTCCAAAGGTAGATTTTCATGTCCTGTGATGCTTCTGCCAGAGCAGATAGAGGATACTGCTCTCCTAAGGACAGCTGTAGTAAGAATGAAATGAGAAAAGTGCAGAAGTTTCTTTCCTAATACTGGTACATGAATACCTTATGGTTAGGAACATTAGGATTGATGACTTTTGTTGTTTTATCCTGTTCTGTGTGATTGCATAGCCTTTTCTTATTACTTCTTTGCATTGCAATTCATTCTTGCATCACACTAAGCTATTTGCCTCAATTTCTTGCATCAGTGAGTTCCCCAAGTTAATTTTTCATTGCAGAAAGGGAAAAGATTTTCTTCTGAACATTCTAAGTTTACTGTTTAATCACAGAAAGCAATTACACAGCTTCTTTGTTCTATTATTATAAGAAGGTACAAACAACATCACCCATTCAGTCTGCATACAAGATGTAGCCACATTAAAATCCAATATGTTCTGCACTGTACTGAGACTTCATCATGTAATAAATTCTGCAATTCTGCTTTTCTAGGTCGTTGAAAAGTTTTTCCACATTTTTCTTCTAATCTTCACTAATCTACAACATTTTCCATTTACTCTTTTTCTCATTTTGCTACTTATCTCACCTGTGTCTTCAAAAAGATTATTACTGCTGGATATTATAGTAGCATGATTTGCCCCTTACAAATTCTATTTTCTGCCTGGAAATTCAGGACCACTTCTATGTGCAAGGCAGGAATTCACTTCTACGGCTATTAGGTTTCCTTAAAATATTTTTATACAGAACTTCACTAGAATATTTTTGATTAGCTAACCTACCAGTATATTTACATATTTTACCATAGGCAATTCTTAAAAAAAATACTTTATTACCCTTTTTTTTTGTAATCAGTCACTCTTACAGTAGTGACCTCAATGAAGACTAGATCAAATAGCAGAGGTAAAAACTAGTAGCAGATCATCAATGCCCATACTCCCAAAGCTATGAGTTCAGAACTACTAAGGTCATATTGATGATGACCTTAGATGATATCATCTAGTTATCCGTAGAGCACTCATTAATCCTCCAAGCTTTGCAAAACTTAGTAGAATGCTTGACAGTTCATTTGAAATCACTTTTCTTTCTGTCTCTGCTGGGAAGTTGTAACTCTTCAGCTAAGAAGTGGACTTCTTATGTCTGTTTGAAGTCACAAAAACGAACTTTTCACTGGTAATCAAGAACTAATATTGAACTCAAACACTGTGCATGAAGAAGTCATCTATTTTCTTCTAGTATCTAGACTGGAACTCTCTAGGCAAGATCTAAGGTTAGCAGGGAGATCTTTAGATCCACAGTTATATAATTGGTGCACTCAATAAGGGAGTCGAAATTTGCCAGTGTAAGCTAGGGAATTTAGCTAGCATCTTGAAAAATCTTCTGCTTCTGTATTCCTTTCAACATGTAAAGATTTATGCAAGGTTTATACAATACTACAGACTAGGAAAAAAAAAAAGCAAAAATCATAGGAAAGCTGGAAATTAAGTAAGTCCCTATGGTCAGGAGCAGACTGCATCAGGCTCAAGAAATGACATTCTGCTCAGTGGGAAGAGCAGGGCTGTCCTGATCACAGTGAGCAGTTAGAGCAAATGGAGAGCTGGTTAGGTGAAGGATCGTGTACACAAAATTCCAGACACAGTGTGAGAAGGTGACAGTTACGTAGTATTATGTCCCTATGCCTAAGTAAAAATAGATGTCCTAACAGCCTTTGTAGAGTGAGTGCAACAATGCAACATCCTCCTTTGCTTGTGTGAAATGAATGCACACATGGAGATAAACCTTGCTACAGTGGCACGTCCAAAACTATTTCATGTGAGGCTGATGGAGAACAGATCCTCACGAGAACAGATCTTCACTGGCAAAATCCTCTTCTCATAGGAACTCCATTAAAAGATTTTCAAAACAGTTTTGGTATCACCAGATGGTATAACGGAGCGCCAGAGGGAACATGCTTTATTCTTCCATTTGAAAGGAATGAAAAAGAAAAGCAGAGCACATGTGAGCAATGACATTAATGAAAGCAAGCACTTGTTTTACAAAGAAATCAGTCAGCAGAATTACAGACTCCAGACTCACAACTTCTCCCCATCCAGAATACCATTTGAAGTGGAATACGTGATAGAGGTCTATATCATTATACGGAGCATGATATAAGAAAAGTGGATATTAATGAAATAAAAGGCATGAAGAACCTCAGCAGTACCTATGCCTGCATGGTTGAGAGTATATTAGGGTTTTGCCAGAAGAACATGAAGAATAGATTGATGAAGCCATGTGGGATGTCATCACTGAAGAAAAATATCCAAAGCTTAACCACTTCAGAGGTCGAGTCAAGAAGAAATCAGTATATGAAGCAAAGATGTGGTGAAAAGTAGATGCACAGATATATCTCAGAAAGCACCTAAAATGGTTAATATACAAAAATGATGCCAATCACAAAAAAGGTTATAAATGATTTTGTTAAGAGGTCTAATGGGCCAATAAACAGACATGAAAATATTCTCATGAGTTCTTTCAAACAAATGAAAAGATGTGTCAAGCATTATATATTAAGAATGTTTCCCTCTAGAGCAGTATGCAACTTTGATATAGCAGACAAGATGGAGGAACTCAGTATTATTGACATAGAAATGATCATTGCGAAACTGAAAACAGATGCCATAAAGGATCAAGACAGCAGACTAGGAAAAAATATCTATGAAGAGAATTTGTTTGAATTTGTTAAAATGCTTCAGCTGAGCAGAAAAGGATCAGACAATTGGGTAAAAAAAAGATTTATGGAATTTATGGTAGGAAAGACTCATAAGACTGTTAAAAGTGTACAGGGTTATGATGCTGCCAGTCACAAAGGAAGTACTTTGCACAGTTATGCTGAAAAGAATATACAGTGCTATGAAGTTCAAGAAAAATGAGCTGTTTTCATTTGAGACACTTTTAAATGGATCATATTTCATGGAACATCACTGAGGAAAGTATGAATAACAACCACCATTCTCCCTTAATGGAACATACTTTTTTTGTTGTTTTTCAGAAATACATTTCCGAAAATGCATACAAAACACATCTGTAGAAGACTCCAGACCATACAGAATCTTTAACAAGGTGTAAAATGTATAAAATGTGTCCCACGTTTCATGATCATCAAGAATGAATGTTCTTGTTAAAGGTTAACCAGTGGAATTAGACAGTCTCCTCATTCTCATTGTCCAGGTTCATCACAGATTCATTGGATATCAGGTCTCCTACATGGAAACCAGATGGCAGAGGTTGTGTTGAGAGATCTGTATTTCACTGATACAATATGTCAATAAATGAAATGAAATAAAAGATTGATAATCAAATAAACTGCATAACCAGCAGATAGAAAACACAGATTATGAAAAAATATGACTCTGAATCATGCTACATTTCAGGAGAAGCCTTCCTGAACTTCCTTGAATTTAATAGCACAGGCAATATGAGTGAGGCAAATGAGAACTACTTCTATAACATAATGACGTAGAGAGTGAGGTGCTGGCTCCTTTCAAAAGGGGATTACCCCAAATGGAAGTCAAGTACCATCAGTATCAGCACTATTCTGTCAACACTGAAAACAGCAATAAGAGATTAGCCTTGTTCACTAGAAATAGAGCACTGTTTAGACTGGCTTTGATGGAACAGCATAAATAATTCTGGAATAAATATATTTACTGACTGAAAATACAGACTGAAAATTGAAAGTGAAAAATTACCAGGGTTGCAGTTGTATTCAAAATACCTCCTTTGCAGGATCAGTGAAAAAAATAGAATCTAATCAAATTACTAAGTATGATTTCACATAATATAAACACAAAGGGAAAAATGAAGTATGTGGTAAAACCCTAAAACCACTATATCACAGTTTTTGAGCACTTGATTTTCTATGAATGAATGTGGTTTGATACATTATTTAGCCATTTAAAGAAGTAAAGAAAAAGAAACATATCTGGAGCATTTAATCAGTGCTTGTGTTTCATCATGAGGATTTGGAAACTTAAATTTCAGCAACAGATTTTACCCTTTAACCAAGAGGACTAATCCCACAAGCTCTCCGCGGGAAGCCTTTCTCCTGGGTGGAAGAGACCTTTGCATCTTATACTGATGGCAGCAATGTAGAGAAAACATTTCATTTCACATTCCCAAGAAGATAGAGAAGGGATTGTGGAACCTTGTCCTGACTACATGGTAGTGACAAAAAGAAACCTAGCCTGGCTTCCCTTGTTTTCATGATGCCTGTACAAGTTTTTGCTATGTGTCAGGACTTCCCATAGGATACAGGTTAGTGTTGCAGGTGCAGCATGTGTTTAGCCCTGGCATGGTGATTTTTTGTTACTATTTTGGCAGATGGGAATGTTTTCTCAAAACTTGCCTGTGAAAAACCATCTAAAAGTGGCTTATAAGCTATAAAAATTTATTTATGCTGAAACAGAATTCTGTGTGTATTGCAATATTAGCTATTCTCAAAGACAAGTTTAAATATTTCTTATTACAGAAGTGATCAACAGCAAACTACTATATCACTTGAATGTCTGTTCGATAGAGAGAATTTATAGGTATGAATGTTTAGTCTTTGTCATCTTGCAAATACTGCTGTGAGGTCTGCTGTTTCTGGGCAGGAAGTGGATCTATTTTATTTTGTTTAAGCTATTGGAAACTGATCTTTGATAATGTGATAATTTATATGCCATTATTTCTTCTTGTATTGTTTTTACTGTAAGCTAATATAATTAAAATGAAATATTTTTTCACACTTGTAATAATATACATTAATATAGAGAATTCATGAAGAATTTTGCTTAACTGAAGTCACTACTCTGTTAAGCAATGACTCATTTTACTTATTTAGTTCTAAATAACTAATTGCAGTAACATATATACAAACATATAAAATAATGAATAATCAAAATTTCTACATTTTTAAACTCAGTGCACAGCATCCTTCCAGATGTTGCTTGTAGGGACCATCTCTGGGATCAAGTAGCTAGAAAAAACATGATTGTTACTCAAAACCCAAGTAGCAGTCATCGCAGAAATGAAGGCATAGACAGCAGATACGTCCTGCTTTGTAAAAGGTCTACAAGAAAGGACAGGAAAAGGATCAGCAGACATTGCCACAGAATTTCAGGATCAGTGCCTTGAGGAAAAAAGTCATAAGGAGAACTTTGGAGTTAGAAGGAAAGGTGGAAGCTTTGTGCAAGAATCCCTTGTTTCTTTCTCTTGTTTTCTGGAAAACTGTTTGACAGTCATTCATACAAGCTTGTTTGCAAGGATACACCTGACTTTTTCATCTATCCCCCAAAGGAAAAATATAGAGAGAGAGAGCAAAACAACTTAAAATTAATTTTCCATGGGATCTAACTGGTTTGATGTTAAGAACTCAGACACTGCATGCCACCATTAACATACTATGACTTACTGGAACAGTGGCATCATAAATATATTTTTTTTTTAATTAGCAAAGCCTATCTTTTGTGAGATGGTATTGCAGATGTTTGCACCATAATAGATAAGATTTAATTTATAAAAGCTATAATTCAGTATCATTGGACAGCTTGATGAAATTGCAGGGTTTGACAATACTATATTGGGTGTTCTTTTTCCTCTGTTATTCTCTCACAGTTTACACTGTATTGAAAAGGGAAAATTAGATAGAGTTCATTCTTATTGATCTAAGTATACCTTACAGCTCATTTGTTACAGCTACAGAATTTGTTTGCTTAAAACAACCATGGTACTCTTAGTTCTCTTTACTCTAGTTGATGCTTTGACTTCACAAAAATATTACTAAAAAAGTTTTATGGCAACACCAGAGACAAGCTACATTTGCCTAAGTCTTTGCAAAATGAATCTCAATAAGCTGCTGTTAATTTCCCTTCATAGAAACACACTTAAAGAAGAAAGTTTCCAGCCTGTTTGGGTTCTTTTCCCTCATCTTTCAGAATTCTTCATCATTCCATTAACTGTTATTCAACTGATTCAGCACTGGTTAATGCTTTGTAATTTTAAAATTACTCAACAGTGCGTAGCAATCAAGTAAATGCACTAGATTCATTTTTGCACAAGAAGGATATTAAACCACAAGGTACTTAAAAAAAATAAAGCATATGACTAGTTCCATTGCCGGAATTCATCTTTGTGGTTGAGTCCATTGGGGTTGCCCATATGCTTGAAGTACATACATTGCTGAATCAAGATGTTATTAAAAAGTTCTGTTCTTTGCCTTCTTGGTCTGTAGATAAGATATTCCTTTAACATATATGCTTTAGAAAGGGTCAGATGGTCAGGTTCTCTGCCTCTAGCCATGCAATTTTCTCACTCAGCGTTTCATTAAAGTCAGAAGACAGACTTTTAGTTCATTTCTTCTGACTTCAACATCATGGGCACTATTTACATTAAAGGGCCCTATAACATGACTGAAGGTATGAATTAGGCCATTTTTCAGTCCGGAGAAATGAAACAGAATAACATAGCAGCACTGGAAAGACAAGGTATTGTGAGTGCTTGGGTA
Source organism: Crypturellus undulatus (assembly GCA_013389825.1). Classification (NCBI taxonomy): domain Eukaryota; kingdom Metazoa; phylum Chordata; class Aves; order Tinamiformes; family Tinamidae; genus Crypturellus; species Crypturellus undulatus. The sequence continues at coordinate 65,081 of VWPW01005270.1, read as the reverse complement.
AGCAGGGATTAAAAATTCCCTTCTCCCTCCTTCTCTTCTGCACTCTGCCTCTCCTCTGCTCCCTGCAGAGCATCTCCTCAGAGGGCACAGCCAATCGGTGCCGTGGTCCACAGCACACCTGCTTCATGCTACTGAATGCTGTCCATGCAATTCCTTTTGCTCACTCAGTTCAGTCACGTTGGACTCATCAAAGGCAGTTCACCACATACAAAAATGAGGCTTGTCCACAGCTTGTGGGCTGTGCCTCATTTACCCTGCTTCTGGTGCTGGTCCTGGTTTGCTGTGTTGCTGTGTTGCCCCCTCCATCAACGCCCCTATTTCTGCTGCACCTTTGTGCGCCCTTTGAGTAATCTGCTCTAATGCTAACCGCTGAGCAAGAGCACTTATTGGCTTTGAACTGCTCACCCGAGGAACAAAGAATCTGTGAACCTCTGCAACATTAACCTGCCAAACATTTGTTTTCTTGACACACCATTAGCACAGAAATAATCTCATCTCTCTAGGTACTTTGGGATAACAAAATAATCATTTTTTACAGAAGACACATTGGTAGGCATTTAGAACCAGTCATAGCCTAGCCCAGGCTTAGGTGGCAGTAAAGAAATTTATTTTCCACCATGCCTTTGGGAGACGTGAAGCTTCTTTGAGAGACAAAAAGATAGGAAAAAAGAGGTTAATCCTGTCCAGCATGGTGTGAGCAGCTGGATCTTTTACTGGGAAGAGAAAAGAAGGACTGAATTATTTTCATAGATAGGAGAGTAGACTCGTTTCGTTTTTTCTGCACACAGAATTAAAGAAAATCTTGTCTTTAAGGACCCAATATCTAAATATACCCCCAGTGTAAATCCACTTGTGTAAGATTGGTTCAGGTGCTGGTGAGCACAAACTGTTGAGCAGTAGTGCAGCATCCTTTTATATACACAGCACAATAAATGCTGTGTTCAACAAGACCACAGGAGTAGTCTGGGTTGACTAGGTAAGAGTTTTGATGTAACTACCCTTGAAATCTGAACGTATAATTGCGTGTATTTTATTTCATCTGACAACTGACTATATTTTACTGTCCTGCATGATAACAGTAACCATAACCCTTACTTCTCACAGTCTCTCTTTACTTGGCGCTAGCACTATTGAACAGTATGTCATGGTAAACACTTCAGGGTTCAAACCCACTCTACTGGTGCAGTCAGTATTTCTAGCCTGGTAATTAAAGAAGTGTATTTAAGGCCATAAAGGCTGGATGCTCAGCTGTGCACCAGAACCCGTCGTCAGCGTAGTTCAGGAATAACAGGAAGGTGACTCTACATTAATTACATTTCCTTGGCTGTAGGGCGGGTATGGCTGACATTCAGGGCTCTGAAGCCCTCCACGTGCTGTTCTTGACAGCAGCTGAGCAGACTGGCCGCGTGGCCCTCCATTGACTGGGGCGTTCTCTCCATGAAGATCTAGCCAAAACTGTGGCTGCAGTGCGGCCTTTCACACAGCACCCAGCATTACTATTTCAGAAGCACCTGCCCATGGAAATGCCCAAATTCTTTGAAAGAAAAACACAGGAAGCACCATTCTGCCTCACCTCATCTTTATACTCCTCCTGCACTCCTGGACTTTGTTCGCTGGTATTTACCTAATTTCTTTAAATTACTTTTTTGGGGGAGGATCATGGCTGGCATTACCAGAAGGACTACCTATGCAAAGATTCAGTAATTTTGCACATCACAAGCAAAGCAACCTTTGCACAAAATTAGACCTGCATTATTTAGTAATTCCAAACAGGTTCTAATCCATCACCATAGATACAAAAGGCCTTGCAGACAACTGTATTTTGCAAACATCATCCTCTTTAGTGTACAGTGAGTGGGAGGCACAGGAAACAATGATACCAGAACATCATTACCTATCAGAACTATCCATTTTCAGGCATAATTGAGGTATAAAATGCTCAGCAGGTATTCAGAATACCAGAAGGGAAAATTGCTTTTACACAGTGTCTTTTATATACAAGATAGTCTGGTGCAGTTTTAAGCATCCAAGAGCTTTTAAGCACCCGAGAGCTTACTGATATAATCTTTATGTTCTAACACTGCAAGATAGCTCAAAGCATCTTCTAAGTTTATTCTTTTCAGAGTCTTTAGCTAAAGCTAATCTAATCTTAGGGGGATAAGGGCTGGAAGTGACCTGACAGCATCCCATACATCTCCTGCACTCCATCACCATAATTACTCCTATTTGTCTCTGACTTCTTCAGCAAAATATCCAGCAATGGGCAGTTCACAATTACTTGTTTAAGTCTGGAATCAGATTAATTGTTAGGAAATTTATTTCTAGTTTTGAGAGATCTAAATTCTCTTTTCTGCAGATGAATTAATTTTCTTTTTGTTTTGTATTCCCAACAGAATAGAAGTGGGAACATGGAAGTGGGGAACAATCTACCACTACTGACATTTATTAAGACAATTTTTTATAAGTATAGGAAGATTTTTATCCCATTTCTGTCAGTTTTTCTTATGTAATCATATTCTCCAGACTTCTTGTTTTACTGCTCTTTTCAGAACTTAGCCCTGCTTTGCCTGCTGTAATGCGAGCACAAGCTCCAGTCAGTTAAGGCAAGTAAAGGTGAATAATTATTGGGAGTATCCTGCAGACAGCATTTTGCTAATAGAGCTTAGAAAGAGACATGATTTCTACAGCGGTATCGCCTTACTCAGTCCGTCCACAATTTAACCCAAATCCTTTTGTGCCTAGTCAATCTTTCTTCTTTAATTGAGCATGAGCACAAAGTAGGAATCAAGACCTAAAGTATCAACCTAAAGTATCATCCAGGACTAAAGCAGCAATGATATACCTGTCAGGTGTCTCAAAAGACTTTTAACATAGAGTTTACATCTGATATGCCTTTTTCAAAGTAAATCCCCAAATGATAATGAATTATATCTCAATTAATTATGCAAAATATGATCTGGAGAAAGCAAGTGTACTTGTACCCGTGTATGTATTTTAGCAAAGAATAGCAAGATGCTGAGAAAAGGTAAGGCATTCATTTGCAGCTGAGGTGTTCACAAACTACCACTTTCCCAGACTCGCAAATGCTCTTTTATTCAGACAGAACTGAGGGTTTTATTAGAGTGAAACGGAATTTACATTGCAGGAGCTGCCTAAAAGTGGCTTCCATGTAAATGAGAACCTAAGAATGGAATGATTTCCTACAGTTTCTCCCTAGGTCAGAGTTTATTCCTACTTTTCCTTTATCACAGTTTTCAAACGTATTTGGAAGTGTACTTCGAAGCAGGGCTTTTCAGCAGCCTTTTTCTCTTTCAAATATACATTTCTTCTTTTGTACTTACACAACAGAGAGGTAGAATTATCCCTGAGAAAACCAGACTATTTCTTCTCTTTCAGAAACCTCTCAAGGTGAGACCAGCTTAGAGGATCACAGGTCCAAGATAATAGTGGAGGATGGGGATGTCTGAAGTAGAGTTACTACCTGGTCAGAAACACATCAAGGTAACTAATTTGCTAACATGCCTTTGCTAACGTGTTCCAGAGCACTCTGAAAGGTAATATGCATCACGCACACTATAGGTTTACCTGTGCATTATTCAAAACACACGAAGGGGATTACTTGCCCAGCTGACGTGGTTCATACTGGGTGTCTAATATCCTTGGTGAAATACAGAAAATCTTAGTTATGCTCAGAAAAAAAATCTTCAGGTGAAAAGTGGGGATACAAATGGGGAAATTCAAGCCCTGCCAGGGTACTGTTCAGTCAGCCTGATCCTTTCTGCCCTGTGTTCCTCTGCCCTCACAAATTGATGACTCTTGGTCTAGCATCTCTCAATTTCCAGCCTAAGCTTTAGGCACTTGCAGGTTGGATCTGCTGTGAAAAGATGTTGGAACCAGCAGCCTGGTATACGGTGCCTGCAAGGCTGAAAGAGCAAAAGATACTGATTGACTCCTGAAAGACTAATATTCCTTGTGTATACTGATATGCTAACTTTAGGGGGAAAAAAATGTAGTCATCTAACTTGTAATCATCTCTGTCATGGCATCTAGGGGTTATTTTTCATTGCACCCAAAATTACTATTTTATAAAATCTTGTTACTACTAAATTCAGAGGAAAAAAAATAAATGGGATAAGCTAGGATATTTTCTATATAAAGCAACAACTTGGAAGTTTACAATTTCAATCAAATCCTGAATTTCAGATGCCTAAAGATGCATTATGGGATAAATAATCCAAATTTGTTTTTCAAATAAATTGTTATTGATCTGTATAGCATCACAGTGTTAGTTGGCGATGTGATTTATACTGCTTGCATGAAAGATAAATGGTACCACCTATGTTAACGCATGCACAGACATGCTCCATCCATTGTGAGTCTTCAGGGGAAAAGCGATACCATCTTTCCAAAAAGAAAAAGCACCAATGAAGCTATTTACATTTTACCTTTCACTTAAAATGAATCTTTGCTGCAGCAAGTTTGCTCAGCATGAGCAGAAAATAGGTAGTTAAAGATAAAATAGTTCCAGCAGGAGACCAACTGGCTGGCTTTGCCCTCTGTACCCTTCTACAAATGGACCCTCCAGGATTTTTCCAGAGCTGAGATTATCATAGCCTGGGAGCAAGAAGTAGGCTTTATTAGTGACCCTCTGGTTGCTGCACTTATTAAAAATCACAGCTGTGAGAGTGCAAGCAGAATTTAAGAGAAGAATTTCCTTTTCTTCAATGATAGATCTCATTTTCTTCTCTTTAGGTATTGAGTCTCCCGTACTGGAAAAATTAATTATGCTCTTTTACTTGTTTTATTGCTTTGCCCATTTCAAAAGAGGCAAAATGTCTTGTACTGAAGAGTTTTAGCATTTTTATTTTTATTAGAATGGCTTACTGGAATGCCTGTACTCCTCCACACTTTCTCCTCACCTCCTTCTCTCCCCTGTGGGTTAGATTTTTAGGTGCCTGAGGTTGATAGTTTGTCATATCACTTCTTTCCCCTTGTTCTCAAGAGCTCCTTGAGATACATGATAGGTTCCCAGTGCAGATACTGGAACTGACAACTTCCTCCTTCTCTTCAGCCTCACAAAAGCAGACAAACAGCCTGAAACGTCATGACTTGGGAGCAGGGAGGAGTTCACCTTGCTGTGCTGCTGTTCAGCTTTTGTTTGAGCTCAGCATCCCACAACCAACACCATGCACGACCTTAACAAGTTTTTGTTGTCCAAGAGTATTGTCCACTCTACAGCCCTCTAACACCACACCGGCTGCTAATAGCAGAGGTTCCCAAGCACCCCACTCCAGGCTGCTGTGAAGGTGCTAAAAACGGAGATTGCCCTGCACCTGCAAAGGTGTGGTGTAAGAGGTGTTTGTTTTTAAAGTGCAATTGATATGGAGAGGCTGAGTTCAGAGAAAAAGAGTCTAAAACATATCATGGCCCAGGGAAATAATACATTAAAAATATTAGAATTAAAGGAAATTCAGGTGTGTTTTAGGATGCTGTCTCTGTAACTTCATTTATCTGCAATGCTTGTTCTACGTATGTAGCCTATTAAATAGCTAGTCAGAGAATTATGTTTTCTCCCCTGACTCTTTGCATTCTGTTCCTGCTCTAATACATAAATTTGCCTTTACCAATTTTAACTAGATTAACAAGATAGAAACAGTCCAGAATATCAGATATTTGCAAAACTTGGTTTAAGAAAGGCTCTGACAAAAAATATTCTCATGTCTTTCTACAAAGTCTCAACTCAAAAAAAATGCCTATTCATGAGAATATTCACGGTTACTAATTATTCACACTCAAAGAGACAAAGAGCTAGGTAATATGTCATGTCATTTGGCTTCATGCTATTCTGTTGATATAATTATGATATAATGCTCTTTTGCCAGACCTAGTCCTAAAGTTAACATATTGAGCCCATGTAAGAGCATAGGTCATTTTCTACATCCTCCATATCACAACTGTGTAAATTTTCCCTTGTCTCCTACCCGGGCATAAATGCCAACGCTGCATTTTGGTCTTTTGAGAAGCTGTGGGGAGAGATGAGTGAGGGTGTGTGTATGCGTGTGTGTATTTGCATGTTGCAGAGGTATTTTCGTGTGTGCATTCTTTTTAATAAACTGTCCTTTGCTCTGGTTTATTCTCTTGGAGGTTGGATTAGTTTTCTTTTCTCCACAGGAGGAAGGTGGCACAGAGCCACTTTCCCAAGCGTCCTTCATTTTCCTTTGTCATCCTCCTGGCCAGCTCTGCCAGTCATCTCAGCCCTGCCAAAGACACTGTCCTTCACAAGTCTCCAATCCGTCCAGACCCCAGCACACATCATTCCTGTTGGTACCTTCTCCTCCCTCTCAAGATACTTTGGATTTCCCTTCCCATACCCCCATATTCTCTTATATCCTTTGAATCAGCTTAGTTTTGTTCTTGAACATATCTTTGAGAACTCCCACAGCTGCTTGTTTTCCTCCACTTTCTCAGACTATTTGCTTTCTCTTCTTTGATTCCTTTCTCAGCCATATCCCAGGCGGTCACTTCTGTATGTCATTCACACATTCATGCAATAACCTTTCCAAATTTTGAATTAAGTCAGTTTGAATTAAGTTGCTTCATCTAACCAAATTAAAACATCTCCGCAGAGAACTCCTTTTCCTCTTTTGTCCAACATTTAATTTCTACATCTGTCACTTCCCAAAATGAGTATTTTGCTTATGGCACACTTCTCTGAATTCTGCTCACTTTTTGTAATAGCTCAGTAATGAGATGAAATGAATTACTTTTTTTAAAATATTTTTTTCTACTAGGCTATTGGCCACTGTGACTTTTGAACCACAATCTCAAACTCAATCTACACTACTGGAAGCATCTCCTGACACAGAAGCAATACCCCCTAGCCGAACACAAGGACTTGCTTTGTAAAAATTTCTCTAGCGGTAGGACTTGTCGTGTTTCAGCAATAACCTCTCACAATAAACCACTATGAGGCTGAATTATTGCCACCGTTTGCCTGACTATAAGTCAGTCTCAACAGATGTTTATTCCTTGATATTCTATTAAGCAACTGAGATTATGCTTGAAATATATTAGAATAATCAGCATCTGAGGCATACTTATTCATACCAATAGGATCTGCTGATGATAATATCCTTGTAATTACACCACTATAAACATTCTCAGCAAGGATGTAATTTTTTCTATCACAATCCCTTAAAATATTTACAGCTGTTGGCTTACTGCTATGTCAGAGTAACTCCTTGTTCTTTAGCCTATCTCTGTACGCTTTTCTACAGAATGGTAAGCATCTGGCATTTGAGACTCCTTGATAATAAAAAAGAATTTGTGGGTGGTTGCTGGGTTGGAAATATATGTGACAAACAAAGAAATAACTTTTCCTTCTGACTTCTTTACAGAATTTTGGGGATATATGACAGTTTCTGAGGCATAATGGTCCAATAGTGAAGATAGGGATTAGTTAGCATATTGCAAAAGATAGTTGATGCATTTGCATCCCTTTGCCCCATTCATCCCTTGCCCCATATTCATCCTGTGTGTCATGAATGGAGATAGTCCTTGTGCTGGCTCTCAACATTGAAATAAATTTTCCTCTGGTTAAACAAACCTAAAGGAAGTATCTTTGCTTGGAGGATTAATGAACATCTGCTGCTGAATCACTTGTTCACCCAAAATTCCCATCTCCCAGATGTAAGAGCAAGATATATGAGAAGGCAGTGATAAGACTAGGAACAGCTGGAGCAGTTAATATTAAGTTTTCCCTATCTAAAAGCTAAAAAGGTCTGACTTCTTTAAAAAGTTTAGTTTAACTCTATATGCATTGGTGAAGTGTGGGCTCTAGTTTAGTGAAGCAGAGAAAGTAAGACGGTATGAGAATGAGTATATCTAATCTAGCACTTATGACGCATTTGACGTTATGAGAAATCCTGGCTCAGGTATCATTGAAAATGTATGCAAATGTTATATTATTTTACAAACTGTGGTTTTCCTGGTGCAAACTATTTCCTAAGAACAAGATCTGATAAGATCAGTTTGGCATTCTCATTTTTCTTTAACATTTCAAGATCTCCATTTACAAATAAGTTACTTTGCAAACGGTAATATATGTGAAGCCTGTGTGGCCTTTAAGCGAGTCCTCCTCTCATATCATGCCCTGCACCTCTGAGGACTGAGTTCGGATCCAAGGGCATCATGGCACTCCCTTGTGCGGATGCTGTCCTGTATGGTAGTGCAACTCTGCAGTTTTTCGTCTCCCTCAATGTGGAACTAATCTGAGATTTCTCTTTTCCTTCCATTCTTTCATTTATTTAGTATTTCTGATATCTTCCATCTTATATCATACTGACTAACTTATATAACTGACTAATAGATGCAAAAGCCACTAAATGGAACTTAAACCTAGAGAAAAAGTGCTCACATCTTCTTTAAGAAACTTATTTAAAAATAGATACAAAAATAAATCAGTGAAGAACATGCTAAATGAATAAAAGACCGGCACAATAATAGATCTCAGCTGGTGATTGTAAGATAGATATTATCACTTCTTATCTTTTCTTTTGTTTTGTTTTTTTCCTATTGATGGAGGAGGTTTGGGTCAATAGAATAATCTATATTTCAACAATGGGAAAGCAAAAATAAAATTTTTGTAAGTGAACTTTGCACATGCACAAAAAACTCACATCGGTAGCTGATGATGACAACAGGTTCAGCTCTGCAGAGCTGCGTGAATCATGCTAGACTGTGCCCACATTAGAGATGAGAATGTATGATACATTTACAAGTGAGGTTTGTATTTTGGGAAAGAGTGATCTGGTAGCAGATTTGAGCTGAATATGAGCTCAAAATGTGAGAAAATAGCTAAGAAAACAGAGGCAATCCTTATAGCTATAAAGAAGGAACTACTGAACAGAAAAGGGGTGGTTTATTAGTGAAACACACAGATGGTGGTTTATTAGCGAGAAACTGTACTCACTTCCTCTTGTCTGAAAATTAACAGCAATGTTGAAACAATAGGAAAGATGTAGAATACAGTGATGCAGATCACTAGTGACATGGAAAATATTCCTAAATCTGAGAATAAAAATATATTTATTCTATTTAAGCTCTGGCAGCACAAAATAAATATTGCTACATATTAAATTAGGGTGCTACTTTGCAGAATTTTACTTTCTCTGTGGTGACTGCCCACAAATATATTTTGACCTCATGGAAAACACAAAGTTGTTTTTCCCTCAAGGAAAATGGGCTTGCGTAACATTCATCATGTTAAAAGTGAACATAAGGACCTTTGCTACAGAGTAGCTAATATAGCATCTTCTTGTTGTCTGACAGTAATTCTTCTCATAGTGCTTCATCCTCAGTGAATTCTAAAGTAGTTTAAAAGATGACATGTTTAGGACACCAAAGTACCCATATGAGAAGATTTCATATATCCATGGTTCTTTTTAATGAACACGTCCCAGAAGCTGAAAGATGATGAAGTTGGAAACATTCAGGCTGGAAACGAAAAGCTATTTTTCAGGATGAAATGGCAGACACAGCTTCTCTAGAAATGTAACTGATCTGTCAATTATATCCATTGCACTAAAACTACAAATTATTTAAAAAATTTACATACAAGCTACAGCCTTGATAAAGTGACTCCTTTAAAATATGTTGAATCTGATGCATCCAAGCAGTCACATTGCACAAAATTAACATTACTTTTTTAAGTCAATAACCTGACAGTTTTGGAGCTGCCTCCCCCTCCTTGACATGTGATCAATACACAACATATTCCCAGGAATATAAATGGAAAGAATGCCTGAGCTGAAAATGATCTCAGAGATTATAGCTGCTTTTAAAGGAACCTCACTTTATAAATTACAACATAACAATAAAGAAAAAGCCACAGTCAACTGAAAATGAAAAGGCATGCTGAAGTTTGAGCTCTGACTTTTACATGTCAACATCATGCCAGTATTCATGTATAATGCTGCAATTTCGGTTGAGTTGATTGCATTAGGTTAAGGTTAGCATCAGAATTTGTAAGACTGCCATCACTGAATGCATATCTGTGCAAGTGTTTCCCAAGATACATGTACACAAGATATACAATATATCAAGTTTTTCTTGAGTTGGCATTTCATTCTGGTCAATAATTTGCTTTCTTGAAGCTTAATATGGAGTTTTACTCACTGTTTCCTGTCCCTGAACAGCTTTTACTATTCTAAATACTGCTGGATTGTCTGTTGCATTGAGCACTTTTAGACAGTAAAACAGAAGAAATGATATCTTTATGTACGAGTCAATGTATAAGCCAAATCCTGTCCCTAACTCATACTCAGAATACTCCTATCCCAAACCTGTGAGTAACAGTGGTAAAAAAGCCAACTGAAATGACACTTCTTATCTCTTGAAACTGGAGAGGAGTTGCGACTATCTGGCTGAAAAGAGGTAGACTTTGCACATGATTTTTTGATTCACCAAGGAGTTCTGCCTAAGAAAGTGCAGCCTAACCTTTTAGTCCAAGCTTTTCTTATTTGAGGGTTAAAATTACATTTTCAGAAACAAATTGTCTTGAACATAGAAACACTATGTTTCTGTCTACATGCACTCACACACACATACATGTTTAGGTATTAAAAGTCTTTCAGAAAACTTGAGCCACAATCTGTCAAGAATCAATTTTCTATCAAATCTCAGTGAAAGCCTTAGACGAGAGCATTTTCAGCTCTCCCAGAGAAGGATCTGATGAACCAGATCATAAGGATTAATCATAAGGATTCATTTTGTTAAAGGATCAGTAACCCGAGGCTGGCTCTGTATAATACCTAAATCCTTTAAGTCAACCAGCAGAGTCACAATGCTTCTGACCTCTAAAGCTCATACTTCATATTAATTCAAGATACGTGTTCACTCATCAGCCTTTCCAGCCTAGTTGGTAACAGAGGGGGTCTCTGGTTGGAAGAAGGGAAAGCTCACAGTTCAGACAGAGCACTAAGCCCTGTGTTAAATCACGAGAGATAAACTGCTGGCCTCAGTCAATAGTACTTTTATCACTGGCTTCAGCTGGGCAAGAGTTTTGCCCAGAGTGTACCAATTACTTTTGTATATGCAAAACTGCATTTCTGTGCATTTGTTTCCCAAATCCTTGTACTTATTTCCCAAATCTGTAAATGCAAAAGAAAATAACAAACAATCTGAACTTTGCGATGGCAGTGGGATCAAAAGTTTTCCCAGAAAAAAAAACATTAATCTCTGCAAGCATATATGTACTGCTCCTTAATAATTTCTGTAATGTAAAACCAAGGTCCCAATCTAATCACCTTAGACAAGGCAAAATCCTGGACCTCATTAGAATTTATGGTGCTCAAAACCTGAATCTAGATTTAGTCTGATTTTTATCAAAAATGAGCAGAACACATGACAATCCTATAGCTGATTGCATTTTTCAGTCTCAGCATAAAGGCAGGAGAATTGTAATGGAATGAATTCTGACAAAGAGGACAATGTGAACATCATATTCCTGGACTATCCTTATTCCCCTTTTTCTGGCATTTATATCATTTCAAATAGGTAGTGAAAGATGACTAATCACATTAAGAACATCATTTATATTAATGTCTGGAAGATATCTTTGTTAATACTATTCTGTAAAGAAACGATTTGAACAGAAAATACATATGTCCCAATTAGCAGAGTAATCAGTATACACTGACTAGAATTTGTAGAAAGTATGATACAGTTCTTGGAAATTTCATAGTAGAATCTGCAATTCCTGAAATGGTTAAAAACAAAGAAAAATTACCTGCTAAGAAGTCTGGAAATAAGATAAACATGGTCAATTCCTCCTGAACTGGAAGATTAATGAAAACCACCAAGTATTTTGAGACATTTGTTTCCTGTAAATCTGTTCAGCTAATCCATGACATTATTGACATAATTATACAATAGATATCAAAATTTTTACAGCAAGTTGACAATATCTGGCTTAAAACTGAGAATATTTATGGAGAAGTATATGAGTTACTTATCTGAAACACTGACAAACTCTTGGTGTGGGGGTGTTATTTCTAAGGAATGGGAGATGATTAGGTTAGATAAAAGCTTCAGTGAAATGGACTCATGGTTTCAAAATGTTTTACTGACATTAGGACTTCAAGTATGAACACAAATAGTCAGCTGAGAGTTGAGTGTTTGTACATAAAAATATAAGGACACCATCTACATTTACCTACTCTGATCCCAGTTGGCTGCAAAGAGCAGAAGGATCTTCCTGCCACAGTGATCACGAGTTTCCAGTACTCCTGGGAATCCATCAGTGAGAGCCCGTTTGATTCCTGGATCGTCAGCCTTGAAGTTTTTGAACATGTCCAGATTTAGCTGGCGATACTGGAAATACTGAGCCAGCAGTCTGAAGGCCTCAGTTTGGTGAAACTTCCTGGCTCGGAGAAATCTCAAGATGAAGGCATCATCTGTACGTAAAAACCCAATGTCAGGCCTTGTGATGATCATGTCCCTGACTTGCTGGATATCCTGATGCAAAATGTCTGGGTTTTCATTCAGTTCCAGACGGGCCTTCTCTATAGTCTCCGGACTAAGTCCAGCTTGTAAATGGGTCATCTCTGCAAAAACCTCTTTTCCAAATACTTTACTTCAGATATTTTAGAAGAAATGCTGATTCCATTTAACTAATGGACTACTGTGAACATGAGCCATTCAGAAGATTTTTGCTATCAAGATGATATTTAACAAATGAAATTGGAATTTTTTTCTTATTCTTGCAGAAAGAGTAACAGGCAGCTCATACGTAGTATAATCCATCCAAAGGAAAGGGCCATTTATTCCATCACTTACTGAAAGAAAAAGCAAATACATAAAAGAAAGATTAAATAAATATATAAAATATATTTATTTTATTATATTTATTCCAAATTTTATACAACAACGTTATTTTGTGTGCTTCTACATAAGAGGATTGTAGTTAAATAATTTCAGAATAGGCGTAGATAAAACAGCTGCTGACATCTAGAACATATACACTTAAGTTTTCAGAAGGTAGTCTAATGAACTGATGCTCATATGCTGTATCAGTTTAATATTAGAGTATGCTTTTGAAAAGTTAATGTATAAAAATTTGGGAATTCCAGCATTCTATAACTTAAAGCCCTGGATGACAAAAGCAAAAATAGTAGCCATTTTTTTTCCATCCTATAAAGAAAATTTTGACTTCCTAAATATGCAAATTCATGCTTATCAATCACAACCAGTAAAACAACTGTTAAGCATGGATTTATGACCTGTAATATAAGTTTGTAGTTTTGTTTGAATTAGTTCCTGAGTTGTTCAGAAACTCTGATAAAATCCCCAAACTCCACCAGCACTAGAGGTATTTTCTACTTGGTAAAACCTTGCAGGAAATATTTCCCATTTAGATCTTATGCATCTTTTAGACAGTGAAGACAAACCACTGTATTGCTGGTATGAAATACAGTGTTACCTCAGAAGTAATGATGAAGAATGCCTGAGAGAAGTACAAAGAGAAGTATGAAGGATAATCAATACTTATTAGCCTATCTCTTGTACTGGAGACAAAACTCAGGCTTATCATGAAGCAGAATGTCTGTTGTGGTGTTCATGACAGACAAAAAGAACGGTATTGTCCTGGCTAACCTATTTTTTTTCTTGAAAGATTATAGACACTTTGTCTCCACTGGGATTTTACAGCTGTGGTTCTAGTGGATGCCTGGATATCTTGCTGAAAAGCAATATAAGCAAGTCTTATATTTCAAAAAAGTAGGGTTTTTTTGTTTAAGACAGGATTATTTCCTTCTCAGTATCTGTAAGGTCTTTTAACATTAGGAAAATGCTTAATTCATACTACTCATATTCCTCCTTTATTCCATCACGAGTCTTGGTGAGCTCATGATAGTTCCTAATTTCTGGGTCACTTTCATGTTATTTTTTCAAATTTTGGGGTCTTGTGGAAGAATGCAACTACATAATGGTACTTCTATAAAAAAGAAAGGTTGTGTTCATTTCTTAAATTTTCAAAACTCAGGGAAATTCCCATGGTTAAATTTTTTAATGAGTCTAATCCAACAGAGTTGATGTTTTAGCTGAAAAGAGATACTGTTTATTTCAAATTTCTATTTTCAGTAACATATAACTTTCCTGAAATTCATGTTCATTCTTGTAGTTTGCCTAGAATTTGTTATTACAAGTGTTAGAATAAAGACTACTTAAACTGTTATTTATGAGCAAAATGGTACAGTGAATTTCTTACATTTCAATGACATAATTAGCAAGATGCTGTCAGTGAAGTCTGTGCAGTTACACTTGCGTGAAATAAGATCAAAGTCTGTACCAATGTGAAATGTATGTGAAGATCAAGATCCATCCATTTGAAAAAAAATCAGATGAAGAAAACCCCACTGCGATTTAACTGATCTAGCTCTCTCTCTCTAATTTGAGGAAAAGAAAATATGGTTTTAAATTTTAAAAGGGAAACCCTCAGTGAAAGACATACTTTATTATATTTGAAGGGAAGCTGTTTGGAAAATTATGAATTATTGATAGCAAAAGCACCGTTTCACTCAGCTGCTCCCCTGGGCTCAGTGTTCTTGTCTCAAACAACAGAGACAGCAGCCACCAGCGTAATTGTTAGTCCAGAGGCTGCTCGGAGTTACACCACTGGGTCTGGAAGATAATCAGCACGAGGGATACTTGAGTGAGTTCCCTATTTTGCGAGCTTGAATGTCATTGATACAAACTATCTTTGAGACTCCACAGCTACAGTTTTAGGATGATATTTCTGAATTTTAAAATGGATATTCTGTGAGTTTTCTTAAAGGATATTTGTGGGGGGTGGAAGGGAGGACCTCCCAAAGCATTTCATTCGTTAAGAGTGCGCATTAGACACGTCTGTGGGTAATGCAAAAGGGGATTTGTTAAGCAGCCTCTTTCTGTATTCACTATGGAGCTAGAGTTATGTAGAGCAACCTGCAGGGCAAAATATCTGATGATTCATCATTCTGGTAAAGCATGAAAAGCAAAGGCAAAGGCAGGAAGGAAAGAAGGTCGACTGCCTTTGACAAGTCACTGCAGTGCATAAATGACTTTGAAGAAACTCCATAGTCCTTGAAGTTGAACCCCAAACTCCATGAAGTTTTGTGCAGGCTATCCATAGGTGTACATTATTCCATTATTATAGAATAGAATAGTCTTAAAAGTGGATTACACACATAAAAAATATGATAACTATTTGTTTTACCTTTTTTTTAGACACAATTAGGATAACGCTATCAATGTCAACTGAACTATGCTGATATAAAGCTGACATAGACCGTAGGAGACTCACATCCATATCTCATGCTTAAAAGTTATCTGTGGCTTTAGCATCATTTTCTTTCATTAATTGTCTCTGGAAATGAGCAAATTCTTGGTGGGTCAACTACAGTCTCCTCCAGAAGGAAATGGGGTAGGACCTCACAAAAGAAAGTCTGGGCCTTTAGATTTGCTTATAGATTTTCTTTGCAGTTGGTGTCAAAAGTGATGCTTTTTGTTATCATTATCATTTGCTACAGTTGCTATCCTCTTTCCATGGATTAGCACCTTTTATGCCTAGGGTGGTCCCAAGGAGAGAGCAAGCTAAATGCCTCCCCAGTCAAAATTTGTTGGAAAACTTATTTTTAATAATATTCAGTCTAACAAAAAACAATAATATATTTTAAATTGCATGTCAGAGTTTTTGACCATAAACTGAGCTATGTTTTGTAACTTACAGGAGAAATTCTATCAATTACTCTGATTATCAGACTGAATAGACTTTGCCCTAAAAGACTTATTGGCATAATGTGATATATTGCAAAATAATCCATAAATATGTAAACAACACCGTCAGGGTCCAAATCACACCACAAATCATGGGGCTAGTTGTAATCCACCCTAGCACTTCCAAGAGTTTTTATGATTTATATTGGTTTATGATTTGGTCCTCCCACTGTTCCCCTGGGCAATATATTTACTGCCCCAGTGCTAACCAGTTTAATTGTAATCATGCTTTCTCTAATCATACTGATTTATCCTGATTCCCAAAGGTATAACCTTCTCCATTTTCACTCCCTCCGTAGCAGATTTTCTTTCTCAAATGAAGATGCTGGCCTTTTCTTCCTATTTTGAACATTGTTGTTATGTGTTGGCGCAGTAGACTTTTGTTATAGTTTTAACAGCTGTTTTTCTGTGTTCTCACTCTTCGTTCCCAGAGGACTATTTCCTCTCCTGGTGTCTTTTCACAGCCACTTATAATAAATCATTTCTCCAAAGGAACCTCCCTATTTTAAATAGGGAAAAATAATTAACAGATGTTTGAAACTTAACATATTTAATATATGGGGGAAAAGGAATTCACCAAAACTCTGGTGTCACATTTCAACTTATTTTCAGTCACAAGAAGAAAATGACAAGGAACAGAGAGCAGTTTATAAATAAAATAAAATACCAAAAATTGAATATGATCTTCTGACCAACAGCTTATAATTTTAATTAACCCTCAAAAATAAGATCAAATATATATTAATAATTCAACTACAATGAAGACAGTATTTTAAACATGCATAAAGTACATTTCATCCAAAGGCCTCAATGTACTTTACTGCTCTCTCTGCCATCATAGCTTCCATTCATCATTCAACAATTATATCTCTATATCTCCTATATCACTACAAAATTGGCCATCCCTGCTCTTACTGATGATGACAATTGTCTGGATCATCTTGTTCCTAGTCACTTAGCTGTTGTTGCAGCATCTTGAAGCACTGTCATGTTCATTTGGCCTTTTCCCATCCACTTCAGTTCCAGACAGATTTTTGATGCCTCTTTCTAATGAGTCTTTTAGATTCAGTCCAAAACTATATGCCATCTGAAAGTTCATTTGCACAGTTTTCAAAAGAGGAAGGCAATAGGGTTTAATCCTTACCTAGTATGAATAGTCATCACTCTGTTATGATTTGTTCCATTATATAACTCCTAACTCCTAGCATTCATACGGATATTAGTTGCTAACTCATGCCAGAAGCAAAGAGAGTGGGTAGGGAGGGATGGAAAATGGTAATCAAGAATAATTTCATTTTAGAGTGTGGGTGTCATCTCATTAAATTGCTTTTTTTATAAAGAAAAAAAAATCTGATGTTAACCGTGAAAAACATCTTGGGGCTAGCTTCTGCTCAACAGGGACTACTCCATAACAGCAAGGAAAGATGAAGCCATAGCTGTACTTATAGCACAGGAATGGCTCCTTTGGCACCTTGAGGACTCTTACTAGGAGCCCAGAGTAAACAGACCTAGACAGAGCTATATACTAGCCCCATAAACTAGGCCCAAAAGAGTGGTGAGAAAATCTGATTGTCCTTGGCTGGCAGATCCTGGCATCTTCCACAGTCAGTGGAGAGAAGGGTAATCTTGAGTGATTTGCTTGAGGTCATGGAGGACACGTTTCACAGGGCTGAGTCCAGGATTTAAGTCTCCTGGGTCACAAGCCCCCACACTAACATCTAGGTGGCCTCTCCACGTTATGTGTACCAGCCACAATTGCTCCATGACAAGGGAAAAACATGGAGCCATGTTGTACCAGGAAACTGGGAAGTATGCTGCAAATTCTCCCTATAACCCTTTACCTAGTGTAAAGGTAGGCTTGAGTAGTATCATCAACATGGGAGCAATGTAGCATTTCTTTATGTTTATCCCAAGAGGACACCCCTGCTCTGCATCCACCTTATGTCAAAACTCAACAGTCCGACTGCCACTAAAAACATAATCATCTCCTGCTACCCTGTGTCCCATCTCTAAGCGACTAAATCCTCATAGTGAACCTAAATGAGGAAAATATCTCAACCCTTTCTCCTTCAAGGTCTGATTCTCTCATAAACCTTCACTAGAGAGTTGTTCCCTCTCTTCAATATGAAAATAGGAAATGCTTGTGATTGTAACAGCAGCAAAGAGAATTTAATGTTGTTCACACTTTCTTGGGACCTGATCTCCTTACTGAGATACAATTACTAGCATTTCCTTCAGCTCAATAAAAAATAATTAATCACAATTTCCTACTGTACACCTATTACAGTCTTATCAGCTTCAGACATTTCAGACACAGGTTACCCTGGAGCCACATTTATCCATCCAGCAGTGGTAATTCAGTCGTGGTACACCCCAAGCAAGGCAGCAACTGGACCAATATTTGCAACTCTATATAAAGAAAGCAGGGCAGCCAAGTCTGCAGCTCTAACCTGCAGCTGTTCCTGTTGTCTCTACAACTTTTCAGGAATGAGCAGAGAGTGATGTGACAAGGCTTTATGATTGACATGAAATAAAGATTTTTACCTCATTATCTTTTGACCCCAAATTTGCAAACTTCTTATCTACCTGGATATTAAGGAAAGGGGACCATGTTCTGAGGAGGAGACACCAAACAACTTGTAAACAAACAAGTTGGACAAAGCAAGCAAATAGGCAAAAACCATATGAACTTAATGAGATTACCTTAGTCTTCCTTTAAATCACAGTTCAAAGTTGCTGTGTACATCAGTCACAGTACACAACGTGTACATCACATTACTATGGGAATGTCCTGCCTGAGTATGGTTGCACAGCACACAACGTATCAAGGAAGCACCAGCTATGTGAGACTTACATGTCAGTCGTGAAATACTCCAAGTGTCACCATGAAAGCCTGCAAAAAGCCTCCCGAGTGACCTGAGAGGTCATTTAGTCCAAAGGTATAGAAGCAACTTATAGAAAAAGTTATCAGCAATATCTAAAGCAAGAATCTGACCTCTCCCAAACATGATAATTTACATACGTGTAGAAATTTAATAGTAAAGGATTTTAACATTGGTACCAGAAAGTCCCTAAATGTAACAAGCTGGTTGTCTCCTGACATTTGCACAAAGATAGGTAGAAGATGGAATTTAAGTGTACAGCTTTAATAACGTGATGCTTATCTAATTTTACAGATATTTTACAATTCTCCACTTAAATTCCTTTAAAAATATTAGACAAAGTTCTGTGTTGTGAGCCTATTACCAACAGTCTCCTTTGTATAAAATTGTCATTAAAAATGAATAAAATCAAATTTTTGGTGTTGGGGAGAAAAGTCAAGGAGGAAGGTGGGGTGGGAAGGAAAAGTTGGCAGGCAGGAGGGAGGGAGGGAGGATGCAACAAGAAATTTCCTGTATTTTGTTTTCATTCCTACTCAAGTCTGGGTAAAAATACAAAGGTCTGCACATAGGCAACTCTCCTAGAATTGCAGAAAAGGATGATAACACCCTACATATTCTTTTTTTTCGGTTGAGGAGCGTATTTTCCTGTTAAGGAAAAGAAAGTCCTGTTTGGAAATTGTCAAAGCAAATCTCAAGAATAACACTAGTATCAAGAGGGATAAGGCTTTAAACTCATCTACCAGAAGCCATGTGAACTTCTGCTCACTGAACTTCCCACTCCATAAAAGGCTGATGTTGCCTCTTTTTGTTAGTAGTAGAATCTGATTGTCACATCTTGTCTGTGTATGTGCCAGGCACCACAGCAACGGGCTGAGAGAAAATAATACTCGCTTGCCAAACAACAGCACAAATGCTTCAGCAATTGCACATTGCAAATTAAGAATTGTTGTAGCTTGCTGTCCTGGTTTGAAGGATTTTCTACGAATCCTTTTATGAAGCTGATCTTTTCTAATTTAACTGGCATGGTTCTCTTTAGGAATATGAGGAGATTATTTTTATGTGTTTCAGTGAAACATTCCCTGTGTTCAAAGCACACGGAGTTTAAGGAATTCAGTGCAATGAGGAGGAGTTTGCAGTCCCTCCACTGCTGAACTGAGCTGCATTGCTTGTACTACTGCTATTCGGTAGTGCTCGCTGTCAGAGTATTTGAGATCTGCACCGGCTTTCAAGCCAGAAATGATGGAATAAAAATATGAGAATGCCAAGGTTCTTAGAATAGGTTGCAGTATCTTCCCCTGTTTCACATGCCTTTCAACAGTCTAATATTGAACATTTTTCAAAGCTGGGATGAGTCAACAGAATTCTTAAGATAACCAACATTTTAGAACAGATAAATATCAAAATTGATTATGCTCAAAGCCCAAGCTGGTCCTGTTAACTTCAAGCTGGGATGCAGCTTGCAAATAGGAGAAAGATCTATAAGGTTACCTGACTTATCGTTACACAGAGAGAAACCCCTTACCTTCACTGTGCAGTACATGGCATAATACAGTTACATAATACGTCATTTAGATGCTGGCACTGCATTAACTTTTATTACTGGAGAAAATCTGTGTTATCATCTGATTACTCAGAAAGCACATGAAAGCTGCCTTTCTGTAATTTAATTTTTCCTTCCAAATATGATCCAGTCACTGGATGGACAACAATAAGCCATCTGGTCCTTAAATTCATTATTACTGGAAATCAGCATTTTGAAAAGGGAAAGCTCCCTTCTTCCTGTGACCTCCCCCTCACACCAGGATCAAAACATCACACACAGAGTTAAAGTCAGGCTAGTAGCAAGCAAGGGATTTCTCTAGCAGTTGCTTGCTTTGTGCTCATTTTCTGTATGAAGCCATCCCTGAACATACTGAGCATTTGCAGAGACCACAATTTAATTCTTGACTTCCTGCAGCAAAGAATCCACATGGTTTACCCTGCATCCTCCCTACATGCATCATTCATCACCATTTCCCACTGGGAATGCAGAACATTTGACTAACCCTGCTTGATTCCCCCCTCCCATTACTCCCTCCTCCCCCTCCAGGTTTACTACGTCTGGTCAAAACAGGCATCAATTTGCTGTGGAGCAAATGACTACCTGCTGGCATTTGGCATGCCCCTATCTGTGTGCATTTGGCTGGGGTCATTCCTTGGTGTCTCAACTGCCAGTGTCAACCCTCTCCCTCCATCTGACCTCTTACTTGCTCTGAAATTGCATCTGAACTTTCCCTTCCAGCTAGTGCTTGCCTGGCTCCTGGGGAGCTGATCTGATTTTTCCAGACCCCTTGGCCTCTTGCAGGAAGGATAGAGGCTGTGAGGAACGAGAGGAAGCAGGAGGAGAAGAGTGGGCAGAAGAGAGGAACAGGATAAAATTGGCAGGGAGGAAAGGAGGCAGAGGAGCAGGGAGATGGATGCATGGCACAGGGGAGGCAGCACAAGGAGGAGAGGAGGCAGAGGAAGGAAAGGATGCAAGGCAGGCAGAGAGGGCAATGTAGGCAAGGAAGTAGAAGGTATGGAGCAGGGAGGCAGGGCAGGAAGCAAGGCAGGAGGAGAGGAAGGGCACAGGAGGCAGGGCAGATGATAAAGAAAAGAGAGAAAAGAGCCAAGCAGGTGCAAGCAGGGAGCAGGCAGGAAGGGCAGGCAGAGGGGCACGTAGGTAGGGAATAGGGAGGCAGGGAGGCATAGCAAGCTAGGAGGCTGAGCAAAGAGTCAGAGAAGGCCAGTGGGGAGGCCGGGGAGGCAGGCAGAGAAGGAAGCCAGGCAGGCAGGGAGTCACGCAGAGCAGGCAGGCAAGGAGCAGCACAGGTAGGGAGGCAGAGCAGGCAGGGAGCAGAGCAGGTAGGTGGGCAGGGAGCAGGAGGCTGGGCAGGCAGGCAGAGCAGGCAAGGGTGCGGAGCAGCAGCGGTGCAGAGTGGGCAGGGGTGCAGATCGGGCAGGTGGGCGGGAGAATGGGCAGGTAGATCAGGCAGGGCTGCAGAGTAGACAGGGGGGTCCAGAGCAGGCAGGGGTGCCGAGTGTACAGAGTGGGGGCGAGCAGGCAGGGAGAAGGAGGCCAAGCAGGCAGAGAGGTGCAGAGTGGGCAGAGGGGTGCAGATCAGGCAGGGGAGGCGCAGAGCAGGCAGAGAGCATGAGACTGAGCAGGCAGAGGTGCAGAGCAGGCAGGTTGCAGAACTGTAGTGAGCAGGTGTTGAGCGAGCAGGCAGGGGTGCAGAGTGAGCAGGGGTGTAGCTCAGACATGGTTGCAGAGCAGCTGGAGGGATACAGAGCTGTCGCGGCGGGTGCAGAGCGATCAAGAGTGCTGACGGCTGGGGGTGCAAAGTGCTTGGGGGATGCAGATTAGTCAGGGGTGCAGATCACAACGAGGAGTGCAGAAGCAGGGCTGGGAGCATAGTGTGGTCAGGGGGGTGCAGATGAGCTGGGAGTGCCGAGTGGTCAGGGTGTGTAGATCAGGTGGGGGTGCAGAGTGGTCAGGGGGGTGCAGATGAGGTGGGGGGCGCCGCGTGGTCAGGGGGTGTAGATCAGGTGAGGGTGCAGAAGCAGGGCTGGGGGGTGCAGGAGCAGGGCGGGTGCCGAGCGGTCAGGGGGTACGGATCAGGCAGGGGTGCAGAGTGGTCAGGGGGTGCAGAGTGGTTGGGGGGTGCAGATCTGGTAGGGGTGCAGAAGCAGGGCGGGGGGGGGCAGGGGGAGGGCGGGGGGGGGGGAGGGGGGGGCAGGGGGGTGGGGGGGTGCAGATCGGGTAGGGGTGCAGAAGCAGGGCTGGGGAGTGCAGGAGCAGGGCGGGTGCCGAGCCGTCACGGGGTGCAGATCAGGCGGGGGGGCAAAGTGGTCAGGGGGTGCAGAGCAGGGCCGGGGAGCAGAGCAGGGCCGGGGTGCAGAGCAGGGCCGGGGTGCAGGAGCGGGGCCGGGGGTGCAGAGCGGCCCCGGGAGCAGAGCGGCCCCGGCGGGCGCTCTCGCGCGGCGCTGTCCGCCCGGCGGTGCTGAAGCGCCGCAGCCCGGCGCGCCGCGCCGAGAGCCGCCCTGCTGCAAACGGAGAAAAGCCAAATGCAAATACCTGCGTAGAGCCAGGCTGCCTTGCCTTGGGGCGGCGGGGGGCTGCGTGGGGTGAGTATTTTCCCCCCGGTAGGTGTCCGTGCTCTTGAGCTGGGTGGGCGAGAAAGATCTCCTGGCTCCCAGGTTCAGGCTCAGATCTCTCTAGAAAACTGTGAATGAGAGAGCGCCAGCTCCACGGGGCTGTGAATTTTTTTGGTAGGAGGCGTGTGCACCAAAGCCTGGGTCCTTCCACACGGCGGCTGCCGTCCCCCTGGGTCCTGAGCCCTCCTGCCGCCCGCCCGACTGCCTTCCAGCGAGCGGAGAGCGGGAGTGATCCCAGGCTGTGGGCTCAGGGAACCGCAACCACCTCAGAAATCGGGAAAATGGAGCCCGAGGGCTGCCAGCAGTTGAAAACACAGCCCTACAGGCATCACTGCAAGTGCCGGCTTGCACCGGGTGGCATGGTCTCTGCTGTATTTATTTATCACATCACTCTCTCCCTACCAAAACTCGAGGACACTGCAACCTCCTTCAGCATTTAGGGTAACCAGAGAGAGAGTAGTCTCCATGTGCCATGTATTATAGTTTGGCAGTCTTAATGAGCATGGCAGCCTGCATTTATAAGAGCAGCTGGGCTGGGTTAAAATACCCAGCTCAGTGTGCTGTCACCGCAAGTGGCAACAGCAGAAGTCTAGTGAAAAAAATAAAAGCAGGACAAGCATGTTCAATACTTCATCTTCCCATCTTTTCTCCCAAGCATTTTCAGTTTGGGAGCATCCTCAGCAGACGTGGCGCCTGTGTTTTTAGGATGATTTACTTCTTGAACTTTCTTGGTCTCTTATGGGACACCTGTACATTTCTATAATATCCTTCCATAATGTCGCTGCACAAAGCTCCACAGGCAGTTTACCTACTGCACAAATACCTCCTTTTTGTTATGGGAACCTACAAATATTATTGTGGCATAATAGAAAGGTCAGAAAAGGGAACTTATTTTCATTTCATTAACACATGAAAATGAAATGTCTTTCTGTATGAGCCTCAGAAAAACTGATCTATAGTAGGAAATAGCATTTAATATTTGGCTGGCCTACTGGCCCTGTCAAATCAAGGTTCACCTTCAGCAGCTTGTGTCAACACAGTAAGCTCTACCAAATGCACCAGCAAAAAATATTTTTTCTTCTGCTACCCCTACATATTGTGGAGTATAAGTGGTGGACTGAGGTCAGCTGGCTATATTTGTTCCTTTGCTTTGACCATCCTGTGTGAGTTACTGAAGTACATAGTACGACAAATTAGTCCACAAAACAACAGCAATTATAAAGATTAATATCTGTTAAACATAAAGTCATGACCTCTCAATCATGACTTGCTAGATCAGAAAGTCCACACCACATCACACATGTGCGGCTTTGCAGCGTGCAGGGTTGGAATGTGTGATCCACATACTCCTGAGAAATGGCGTAGAAGATGACAAAGAATGGCTCTCTCTTATAGACAACCCTGTTCTTTCACTTTAGGCATTGGGTTAGGGGAACCATTGATCTAATCCAGTACTGCCTACTCTTATGTTCTTATATACAAAGTGGACTTTCAGACTGTGAACGTGGCAGGAATACTTTCAGCTTTGCTTTTACTTGAAAGGGGGAAATTTCATGATTTTGTCCTACTTGAAAGAATGTGCAATGGGCCAGAATGTTTTGCTCTTCTTTAGGGAAAACTCTACAACATCATTGCAGGGTAAAGGCAAAAGGAATCTTTGGGATAACTTCCCTCATGCTTTCAGAATGTCTTGAGTGTACAGCCATTGATTTAAACCACAGCATATATAAAACAATTACATGAGGTTTTTGCATCTTCATACCCAATCACACTGACTGGAAGAGAGGAAGTATCAACTTAACAGCAATGAGTTNTGAAAACACAGCCCTACAGGCATCACTGCAAGTGCCGGCTTGCACCGGGTGGCATGGTCTCTGCTGTATTTATTTATCACATCACTCTCTCCCTACCAAAACTCGAGGACACTGCAACCTCCTTCAGCATTTAGGGTAACCAGAGAGAGAGTAGTCTCCATGTGCCATGTATTATAGTTTGGCAGTCTTAATGAGCATGGCAGCCTGCATTTATAAGAGCAGCTGGGCTGGGTTAAAATACCCAGCTCAGTGTGCTGTCACCGCAAGTGGCAACAGCAGAAGTCTAGTGAAAAAAATAAAAGCAGGACAAGCATGTTCAATACTTCATCTTCCCATCTTTTCTCCCAAGCATTTTCAGTTTGGGAGCATCCTCAGCAGACGTGGCACCTGTGTTTTTAGGATGATTTACTTCTTGAACTTTCCTGGTCTCTTATGGGACACCTGTACATTTCTATAATATCCTTCCATAATGTCCCTGCACAAAGCTCCACAGGCAGTTTACCTACTGCACAAATACCTCCTTTTTGTTATGGGAACCTACAAATATTATTGTGGCATAATAGAAAGGTCAGAAAAGGGAACTTATTTTCATTTCATTAACACATGAAAATGAAATGTCTTTCTGTATGAGCCTCAGAAAAACTGATCTATAGTAGGAAATAGCATTTAATATTTGGCTGGCCTACTGGCCCTGTCAAATCAAGGTTCACCTTCAGCAGCTTGTGTCAACACAGTAAGCTCTACCAAATGCACCAGCAAAAAATATTTTTTCTTCTGCTACCCCTACATATTGTGGAGTATAAGTGGTGGACTGAGGTCAGCTGGCTATATTTGTTCCTTTGCTTTGACCATCCTGTGTGAGTTACTGAAGTACATAGTACGACAAATTAGTCCACAAAACAACAGCAATTATAAAGATTAATATCTGTTAAACATAAAGTCATGACCTCTCAATCATGACTTGCTAGATCAGAAAGTCCACACCACATCACACATGTGCGGCTTTGCAGCGTGCAGGGTTGGAATGTGTGATCCACATACTCCTGAGAAATGGCGTAGAAGATGACAAAGAATGGCTCTCTCTTATAGACAACCCTGTTCTTTCACTTTAGGCATTGGGTTAGGGGAACCATTGATCTAATCCAGTACTGCCTACTCTTATGTTCTTATATACAAAGTGGACTTTCAGACTGTGAACGTGGCAGGAATACTTTCAGCTTCGCTTTTACTTGAAAGGGGGAAATTTCATGATTTTGTCCTACTTGAAAGAATGTGCAATGGGCCAGAATGTTTTGCTCTTCTTTAGGGAAAACTCTACAACATCATTGCAGGGTAAAGGCAAAAGGAATCTTTGGGATAACTTCCCTCATGCTTTCAGAATGTCTTGAGTGTACAGCCATTGATTTAAACCACAGCATATATAAAACAATTACATGAGGTTTTTGCATCTTCATACCCAATCACACTGACTGGAAGAGAGGAAGTATCAACTTAACAGCAATGAGTTCAAAGCTCTTCAAAGAACATTTGTTGCAGCCATTGATGGGAGAGTATTTGAAGCCCCAGGGAAGTTAGTAGTAGTTTCAGGAGAACAAGTAGTCTAATTAGAATACTATTTCCTGTACAGAGATCAGTTTGGAAATAAATCAATATATACTCTGTTTTAATAATCCTGTTGCAAGCTTCTACTCTTGCACATATGATAAAGATTAATGTACTAACTACTGTAACTTTGCAGTACTTTCCTGGGAATTGTTAATAATACTAGGTGGAATGAACATGACTCTGTAACCTAATTGCCTTGGACAGCCAAGTCTGGTGGTTCTTAAGCATCAAAGTTGGTGCATGCTTAGCATTCTGGAACTTCATGCCTTTATTTGGTTTGTTACATGCATTTTGGATTTTTTTTCTTTTCACCTACTAATGCTGTGAGGTGACGTGAGGTGACCAATGCTTGTTGATTCACCGGCTCACTGACATGTAACACACTGTTATACTAGAAGTGACTCTCTAAACACTTTACTGAAAGGTCTTATTCTGATACTACTGCAAATATTTTCAGCTTTTTCCTCATCTGCTATCTACTCAGTACTCCTGAGTACTGTGAAGAGACTGGAATACGCTTCAGGTCTCCTCATCCTTTGCATTGTCCCCATCATTACACTTCAAATCAAGCTACATTCTCAGGAAAAGAGGTATGAAACCTTGAGCTTAATAGAGATATGCCTGGAACATAAGAAAATCCCTTTTTGACAGTATG
Organism: Crypturellus undulatus; assembly: GCA_013389825.1. Classification (NCBI taxonomy): domain Eukaryota; kingdom Metazoa; phylum Chordata; class Aves; order Tinamiformes; family Tinamidae; genus Crypturellus; species Crypturellus undulatus. Next base: position 38,136 of record VWPW01005270.1, on the reverse strand, counting down.
GAGATGAATCCTATTTTCGTTTACGGTGCTGAATATGCAGAGTTAAGGAGAGTAAAATGTACCAATAAATGCATTTTGTCACTGAAGTCATTAGGACTGACAACACACAGAAAGAACACATCATTAGTTTAGAAGGGGGAGGTTATTTTATGCATCCTCTTTCTGGAGTAAAATAGTGTTTTGATACTAAATTTATTCTAATCTAGCCTTCCCTGTCTTTATACATATATATATACATGTGTATATATATATTCATGAAAAACAGTCAAATAACCATCTTGGAAAGCAAATCTGTATCTTCAGTACTATTGAAAAGCGTCCACGTATGTCAACTAAGAAGGAAGCCATGGAAAGGCAGAGGAGTCAGTTACTCCTGATCCATGCGAGACAAATAATTATTACTGGATACATTCTGTTTGCCACAAAACATTTTATCCACCCTCAATGACATTAAGGCACAAAGTCTCCTGCTGTCTCTTTTTGACTTCTAAGAAGTGCCATGAAGCTAGAGACTAGTTTCCAACGTTTGTGGATCTGATATTGCACTCTCATTCTTGCAATGCAGAAAGCCTTTGAAAGATCTTAATTCACCACAGTAATAAGTGGATATTTTAGTCCTTAAAAGGATCCCAAGAACCAGAAACTCACTCTCACTCTCCTCTCATACTGCACCATAGATATATGCCTGCATTAAAGGAAAATGTATAATCTTATAGGGTGAGTGTTTGTGAATGACCGCCATACAAAAAGGGCTACAGGTCTCTGAAATAATTAAATATATATCTAGTGTCATTTTCTTTTTCAGTATGATTTCTTTAATATTTAAATTGTACTTTTCAGCTTATGAATAGGGAATTTGAAAAATAATACAATATAGAATTTTCCTGTAACTTTACATTTTCTTTCATGAACAGTTTGCTACAAGTTTCTAAAATTAACAGTCAATTTTTGTAATTAATTGGGAACTCATTCTTTTTCCCTAATCTACAATTACCATCTGGTTTTATTTTCTTTCAAAGTAGCTGCATTGAAAACCCCAGTAGATTAAAAAATAATAATGCTAAAACTTTTCTGAAAATATAAATCATCATTCTTAAGGGAGAGGTAATGCTTATATCACAGTTCAGAGGAATACATGTTGTAAATCCTCTCAGGTTTCCTACGTCTTTAAAATATTTAAAAAATCATACCCAAGAACACAGAACAGAGTCAAATGGATTGTTGGTGTGATTTATTTAACAAAAAAGGGTCCTGTTTCTGCCATTTTTACCCTTGGTGGAGAAAATTTTATTCTTTTGCTGAATTCACATGCAATTCCCAATTGCACCACTCTCAGGATAATGCATAAGTGGGATGTGAGCAGATTTTAGGCCTTATGCATGTCCTCTCTGCAGGGGTGAAGTTAAACTGTACCTCACTTTATGGAAAATCCAACAGTAGAAGTCAGATGGAGTCTGGGAACAGAGATCCCCAGTTCCTCACTCAGCTGTTGCCTAGGTCTGTAAGGATCTAAAGGCCATCTTTGACTTATTTTTGAATTATAGAGTTCCTGTATCTTCTATGTAAACCCTAGGCTGACCAGTTTGCTACCAAAAACCAGTAAACAACCAAAAAGCTACAGAATTATCTGCCTTCCATCTCCCTGAAGGTCTGAAGGTGTGGAAAACATTGATTTCAAGTACAGATGTTCTTATAAGTCAATGTGCTATATGTCATGCTTGGATTTAGCCACATGTGTTTAGTTGTTTTAACTTGGCAGCACTGTGCTGACTTTAGTGAGTAGAGACTTAACTCGGCTGGGGACCTGCTTGTAGTTGTTAAGTTCTCTTACTAACAAAGTCACTGCTGCTCTGTACACATGACAATGGCGATGTCTTCCTGAGCCATTGTGTCCTTTCACAGAGGGAGGTAAATTATGAGATGAAGTTTTTTTTTTTGCATGACTAGAACCTAACTGATATGATATGACCTTTAAAGAATTGCATGTTAAAATATAGCCTTATTGCATAAGAAAGTGGATATTAGAGCTATGTTTTCCTGATCTGGAAGTAAGACAAACAAAACAAATAACCAAACATGACAAAAAAAGCTTAAAAGCAGTCAAGTGATCCAGAAATTATATGAAGTCAAAAAGAAGGTTTAAGAAGGCTTTTATAGAAAATTTAGAAAAAGTCTTTTTGTGTAAAGCCCGTCTGTTTTTTTCTGTACTTTAATGTGTTGAGATCAGTTTGCACATAAACAGTACTAGAGATTAAACTCTAAAGTTCTAATTTGTTAAATTCTTGAAACGTGTATGGTTTTTACTGAAGCCACTATGTGTAAATTTTGAGTTTTTTAATTTCACAGGTTTTGTTGTATGTTTTCCTTGAATTACAACCTACTTCCATACATCTGTTTGTTTAAAACAACTTTAACAAGCATAGAGGGCAAGATTATATCTTCTGAAGCTATGGTATCTTGGTAGTTTGACTGGGATAGTTAGAGAAAGGGCAATATTAGGATATTATTATGTGATTTCTTAGTTTGTTGTATGATTTATACATGTATAGTTATTTATGTTTGAAATATTTTATAAAGAATGAAGTACATAAATGTCTGAAGCTTTGGAAAAGAACAGCATAAATCTACAAGAGTAATAATGACTCTGAGTTCTTCTATGTGTAAACAAGCATATGTGTAATATAAATTCAATTACCTGAATGTCACTGAAGACACAGAATAATGTTTGTGGTTCTGAATAAATGCAGAGATTTTTGTTCAAAATAAAAACATATGGAGGGCACATCCTTTTTCTGGAGAGCTAAACTCTGTCTGTTGGAAATTGAAGCATATGAATCTATATGCATACATATATAAAAATAAATACAAGCATTATGGCTGAAATCCTCAGCAGATATAAATCAACATAACTTCACTGACTTTGATGGAAGTTTACTAATTTACACCAGCCAGCACTGGGGTATGTGTGTGCATGTAAACCAACTATTACACCCACAGCTGGGAAGAACCTGTCAGCAATCTAACATTTTACATTACTGCTTTATACAGCACAGTAAAGGATGCAACAATCTGCTGAAACCACTCCACAGTACAGTTTCAGCTCTCCTGGGACCTAGCACTGGAATCGGGGCCTAAACAGCATCAATATCATCTTGCAAACACTGGGTATGCTTTAATGTCATCGGGGAGTCCCAGCACAATCCATCTAGAATATATATCAAGCAGAGGGGTATATTGCAATCATGTACTTTTTAACAGGCTGGAGGCTTTTCGCTTGTCATAGCTAGTGGGTACCTAGGGAGGTGAGGCTGCTGCCATACTGATTCCCAATATATGCTGATTCAGTCATTAAAATGTGCATTCATCTTCCTTCTCCCAAGACCTAGCTGTGCACAGCAGGTTTAACTAAATTGCCAATAAGAAAGCCTCTTAAATCATCTGCAGTCCTGACTGGCAGCCTCACAAGCAGATGCAGCAACCCATCCTACGGCAGAAGGAGTCTGTGCAGTAGCTTGGCTTTGCACTTCTGTATGTACCAGCTAGTTCTATTTTTTTTCTTTTCTTTCTCTTTTTCCTTTTTTTTTTTTTTTGAATTGTAAATTAGCAAACATGTAACACATGGGAGGGAAAATAGGGGTGGAAGAAGAGTGAGAAACACAGCTGGAAAGGGAAAGGTGAGACTGCTGGAAAATTCTCACTATGTTGCCTGCACTGCTACCCTCTCTACTGTAGGAAAAAAAAAAAAAGAACAGCACCTTCTCTCAAGTGCCTCTAGCTTCAGGGTACAGAGAGCTGTTAATCAGCTTGTTCTCATGCAGTCTGGACCTGCAGGAGGGCTGGCTGGAGAAGTGCCAAAGAGGTGTCGCTTCACACATCACAGAGGAGTTTTTCCCCTTTCAGCTGAGATTTTAATGGCTTTGGGACGTGTATTTGAGTGTAAGAAAGTGTATTCCCTTGTCACTCTTCCATTTCTCATGTATACTACCCCAACTCCCTAGTTTTTACTATCTGTGCACATAAAAGGTAGTTTTAGTAATTGTTTGCAATAGTGCTAAGCGTGGAGAACTGATTCTGGTAGCAGATCCCTTCTGACAGAATCACTGGAGTCTCTAACAACAGGCTTGCCGAACCATCACTGAAAAGGCACAAAATCCCAGAAACTCTTTAGCAAGATGTTCAGTCTAAATTATTTCCAAAATACTGGGTGGAACTAACCTTGCCTACCCTTTAGCAAAGGTCATGATCTAACATGAAGGGGTTGTTCTCAAGCTGTGAATTCCTAGAAAGGGCATGTATGCCTGGCCCTTCCCAATGCTCCAGTTACAATCAGTGCGTTAAGGTTAGAGTGAGTCCATCACTCTTCCTATGACTTCACGCATGCTACATCTGCTCTGGAAGATGGGAAAAATTAGAGACAATCATTAAATTGAACTAACTCCATATATTGGATATTTTATTAGAGAACAGAGGCTTGCTGAGTCCTGTCGTTGAATGCTAAGTGCCACAGGCCTTCAGGAGCTGCCAAGCATTCTGCAAAGGTGAATAACCAGATGACAGAATGGCTCAACATAGACAGTTGTATGCCTCAGAGTTGCAGTCTCTCCTTCCTTCTGTGTTGCTTCCTATGGAATAACATGAAGAGATGGCAAGTATCTACTTGTCCTGGATTTTGTTAAAAGCAATGCGATTCCGAGCATCTCTGAAATGCTTCAGACATATGTAGAGCTTGTAGAAAGGTACCAGGTCATATGGACTAAAAGTATGTAGAGGGGAAAAAAAAATCCACCTTGAAATATGAACTAATATATGTAATAATGTATAGCAGTAAGGCCTGGAAAACTTAAAACATTACAGAGAAATAAAATGTCTTCAAAAACAAGTGCTCAGGGACGCTTAAATAGAGGGACTTTGCTAGCAAAGGTTTAAGGATTGCCAGTTAGTAGCTTCAAAATGAAAACAAGTACTTTAAATCCCCAAAGAAAGGACTGCACTCTAATTTAGTGCCCAAAACAGAACTCATGAAGAATATTTGTCAGCATAATTGGTGTCCCCAGTGCAGATGAAAGCATCAGTGGCTGACAGCAGTCAGTAGCAAAACTATTTTGCCTCCTTTGCACCATTTTTACTGTGAAAAAGTTTGTCATTTTTGGAGAAGATACTTCTGCACATCAGAAAAATATCACCTTGCTTCTAAATGCTCAGTTCAGCCTGCTGACTTTCCTTCCAAGTACCCAAAGGTGTGTGATCAAATGTTCACTAGGCACAATAGAGGACCACTCTGAAGGACACAGATACAACAAAGCAACTCCAGTAATTTCATTCTGCTTACTCCCACAGAATTCTGTGCCAATTTAAAAAAAAAAAATACTGTCATCCAAAACTTGAACAGAATATTCACTTTTCCATAAGGAATTAATGACGTAATTTGGTGTGTGTTTGTATGAAATTTCCTAATTAGCAGTAATTTTAAAGCAAGGAGTTGGTGTTTTATTGTTACAGAAGAAACTGAGGGACTGGGAGTTCCTTTTCCAGGCCCATTTACTAAAGAAGGTATGTAGAGAATTCTAAGGAATTTGAGGTCCATTTGGAAACAAGATTATTATTTCCTCCATAATTCTACTATTAAATTACTCTTTACTGTCACTTACAAGGCTTCTTCTAATTTTCAGTCTAAGTTTAATCAATTTCATCTTTTTTAACATTTTCCTTTTGGGGAAAAATATAGATAGAAGAGCTACTAAGCTGAGTGTTTATTTTTAGAAAGCATTTAAGTTTCTGGCAAATCTTATTTGTTAGGCCGAGAAAACTACCTTTGAAAGGCTATGTTTCTGTTGCACAATGGGCTTGTGCTGATTAGAGCTTATGAATCCACAGGGCAAGGCATAGCACCGCATGGAGGATCACGGATCCATGGGAAGGATAGCTATGCTATGCGGCTTTATTGCTTTTGGGTCCAAGTTGGCAGTCACACAGAAGAAAATTCATGTCTCCAGTGCTATGAAAATCCCAGTCGCTGCACTTGACATCCATTCCCATCAGAAATCCTCATTTGGAAGAAAAAAAAAAAAAAAGATCATAATTCACATGATTGCTGAGAAGTGTCTAACACACTGACAAAAATCTATCCCTGGCTCTACTAGATATATTAGGCAATTGTCATATTTGTGTGGTTTTCTTTCTTTTTTTTTTTTCCATTATTACACCTTACCACGGCTCACAATCCTCCTGTATTCAGCAAGTGCCCCCAGGTCTTTCTCTTTCTCTGTCATTTCCAACCGAGGCTCCCAATTTGCAGAAGTTCATGTTACTATCTCGTTAAGTGCATGACTTTGCACATTATGCAATTAAATTTCATCCTGTTTTTAATACTCTACTCTCAAGGTCATTTAGTTTTTCCTGAACAATATTACATTCTGCCTCTCTGTTGAGCTTTGTGTAATCACCAGACTTCATTAGAATACTCCTAATTTTTATCCCAGAGTCATTAATGAAGATGTTATAAAATCAATCCCAAATGTTTAAGGATTTCCACTAACATAGATCCTTCCAGACCAATTGTCGTTTCTCTTCTATTTCTGGTTCTGAACTCTTATTTCTTGTTTTAATCCTCATATCACCTGTAAAACTAATAATTTCCTGTATGGTGCCAGTAGCTAGCTACAGCAGATAGCTACAGTAAAGATCAATTAGACTTAGGTTTGGGTTTAGATTTTCTTTTTCCTGTATTTTACAAATATTCAGTCATCCTTTAGTATATTAACATATAATAATCATCTGACAAATCTACCGCCAGAAAATCAATAATATATTCTATGCTGGTTTCAATTTAATTTCATTCTTTTAATTATTCAAACCTTCAAAATATATTTTAATCTTACATACTGTTAAGATTTAACTATAGATTCTGGATTATTTCCATCCTTTTTTTTCATATTTGTGTTGTATGCTTGTTTTTTTTTCCAGTACTCCTCCCTGTTTCTTTAAAAATTTAGAGGGCTTTTCAGATTGCAGTGTGCAGTAAATTGTCTTGTTTCATGAAAGAGAATATTTGGTATTCTTACACTTACACTTCAGATGCAGTCATTCCTATCTCTGTATTCTCTTCCATTAGCCATTTGGCATTTGATTCCATCCCACCAACATCATCATTCTTGCTAGAAATGAAGCAAAATATTTTTTGTATTTGGTGTTATATCATGATTACATTTCTTCCTCATTGTATAGTGGCCATATTTCCCTATTTTTACGCATGCCAATGAGATTTTCATTGTTTTAGTTTGACTAGCAAGTTCTAACTCTGATATTTTTTCAGTTCATACACCTCATGCTAATAATTTCCCTTACTTAAGAAAACATGGTTTACAGTCCTTTGCCAGCTCCACAGTGCTTCCCACCGCCGTTACACCTTCTCCATCACCTTATTTTAACAACTCTGTCAGCTAGAACAGTGGTCTACATTGCTCATCCGGTTAGAAATATGATGGCATATTAAGATCTTCCTTTTCTCAGAAACACTAGCCAACAGGGAAAAGGGAGCTGCAAGATTCCTAAAGATTTCTGATGTTTCATCTTACGGCTTCCAGAGGGGGGCAGAGCAAGCAAGCATTTCTAGATAAGAATGGTATAACAAAAGTATGGTCTCACTAAAACCTTTCAATAGCATGGAAACCTTTTCTAACGTGTAGTGAAATGGCGAGGTTTTCCATCATTTTTGCATTTGCTGGTCTTGATATTTAGATACTTAAGACAGGCATATTCCGCAAAGTATAAAACATATTGTATACAACAACTACCTATATATGTATTTGAAAAATGCAGGGCAAATCCATTGGTGTGACACACTTGAAGCAGCAAAATAAAATCCCTCATCTATATTCAAGGCTTGGAGTAATGATAGAACATATGCCATGAACATATCAAGTTGTCACCTCTCAGCAGAGACACTCTAACAGTTGGGATACTCACTACAAAGTTGGCTTGACTCCTCTGACTTTAAGGCTCATTTGAAGAGTAATACTCTGCAGGTATCCATGCACAACATCTCAGAGACCAAGAAAGTGCAAATGATCAATTATTGCAATTCTCTGCTACTTTGCCATAGCCTAGTGAAATGTGAGAGTCTCTGGGGTAGTTTGTTTGAATTCAATGTCTGTCATTACTGCTTCTAAGAATAAAGGAAGGATTCTGCAGTACATATAGGCATCATAGTCCTGGGGTAAAAATGTCCATAGCTTATTCCCATTTATCTCACATATGTGCTACAGAGAAATGAACACAAACCTTACCTTGTTTGCCTTACTTTTTGTGCTCATAAACTGAGGATAGTAATACTGACCTAGAGTGCAGAGATGTTGTAGGTCTGTCACAGACTGAGTGGTGGTGGAGGCGAGTGACACAAAGCACTTCACTCATGGGAAAGAAATAGCAATAGCTTTTATTGATAATGACAATGGTTTCACGAGATTCTATGGCAAAGTCACTTATTATTTACTGCATGGAGGTTCAAAGTACACACACAATTACCAAGGACGCCCTCCCGTTGGATCACGAGATTGGACCCCCTTGCTTTCCAAACTCCTTCTGAGAGGAGTCTGGGTGCAGCTGGATCCAGTCCTAGTCCCTGGACCTGCTCAACAGTTTATGACTAAGGGATTTGCGCACAGTTACAGAGTAAAGTTTACAAATTCAAAAAGAGAAAGAAACACTATAGTCACTTACCACAAATCTGTTGTAGGAAGGATCTCTTAACCCCAAGGAGTATCCTTGAGAGGCGTCCCTGCTCAAGGAAAGATTCCGGTGTGCAGCCCGCTGCGATGTAAGGAGAGCTCAATGGGCTCTTGGGCTGTCCCCATATTTATGGAATGATTGACATAGGGTCATTCTTTCAATTCAGAAATGACTGTTGGCTGGTGTACTCTCCCCATTAGGATACGGCTATCAGGACCATTATTGATGGTTAATGTCCGAGTCGGGGAAGAAATCAGGGAGGCAACTACCAGGATCAGATAATGTGGTAGTTACCACCTGAACAGGGCTATGTGCGTGAAGTCAGGTTGAGCTGGGGAAGGAGCATATCCATCACAAGGTCTTAATTCATTAATACATGCAACACCACTTAGGAATCATGTAAAAGATGTACAAGAGATTATTATGACAAATAGGATACAAATCTTTCAGCACTCTATTTAACTTTTTTGAAAGACTGTGTTTTAATCACTGAAGAACCATTTCTCTAAATCAAATGCCATTGTGGCTTATGATTATCATGAGTGTTACCACAAAACAAGAGTTGGAGACATAGCCAAAATCTCTTCTAACATTTTCATCTGGGATGAGAATTTCTTTGCTTGAAGTATGACAGCCATTCAGGAATCTTTTTCTTGGCTTTGAAATCTGAGTTGTACTTGGCTATGGGTTCTGACAACTTTCTGCTGTGTTACATCATCTCTGCTTACCTGGCAGCACAGAAGAAAGTGTCTCATAGTAATGCTATCAAACTAAAGCTCTACTGAAAAGACAGTGATGAATTTAGTCTATTGAGCTTATATTGGATTGGTAATGGATAAGAGCCAAAATAAGAAGCAGCAGGAATTATAAACCAAAATGAAAGACTCTTTTGCACTTAATCTAATTTTTGTGTAGTCAAAATGAGACTGTTTCTTGAATTAACAATGATTTTCCTAAATCATATTTTTTGCCACATGCCCACATAAGGGATATCTCTCCTTGAAATACCAGCACTGGCAGATAGTGCCATAGCCCTAGCAGAAGGACTTTAATAACACAAAATAATATATAATGAGAAAATAATAATAATTTTGCAAGAAAACAAGCATCTTTTGAATTATATACCTGTATGCCCCTGAGTGATCTCTGGCTATGCTTGCATACCTTAATGTATCATTCCTTAGGTGAATAAATATCAGTCTTAAAAAGATGGCTATAGCCAACACTGTATCACAGTGAGTGATTTTTAAAAATTTTTAATCTGCCAAATCTAATCCAATTTCCTCCAGAACAAGGAGGAAACTGATGCTTCTTGAAATATATTTTCATGATCCTTAGAAGGAGTTTGTAGATCAATACAGCTGTACTCTACGGGAAACTCTAAAATGGGAATATTTTAGTTCTTCACATAATGTAATTATTCATGACCATAAATAAACAAAAAGCCAGCAATCACTGGCCAACTGAACATGCATTAATTGGAAATCTGGAGGTCTAAAATAACCAAAGAACACCTGCTACTTAGATAGCCATTTCTTTGGGACACAGGCCACAGACTGCATGTTGTTTTTTTCTTTTTTTTTTGCTTGTGGGTATATCTGAGATGAAAGGTTTTTTTTCCTTGCTTCTACTTCTGAGACATTGCTCACTCCAGGTGCTACTGTACATGACTTTTCCTGATATACTGATTTTTTTTTCAGTGTAGAGCAGGACAATATATGTGTGTGTCTGTGTTTTATCTCCCTCTTGTCCATAGCAAAATCACCTTTGCACTCCCCACCTGGAGACAGCAGGATGCCTCCTCCACGAATGCAATTGGCTGGAGGTCATTACGTTCCTAGGACAGGACATCTAAAAAGGGGGTATAATAGGAGAGGGGAAAAGAAGGATAGTGAGTTAAAGCAGCCTGATACCCATTTTAATATTGTGTTATTTATGAGTGGTAGCTAAAGAAAGACAAGAATGCATTAAGAAATAGACTGAACATATTTATGTTCCAGAGGTACTTTTCATGAGGAGTAACATGATGCATTGCAAATCCAGGAGAAAAGCTTCTCACGTGGAACCCAAGGAAGTTAATTAAACACAACACAAAAACTTGTTTCTGCAGGGATGAAAAGATAAGAAAACTTAACCTCAGGAAATGTTTGGAATATCAAAGACAATTACCCCTTAGCTAAGCCCTGAATACTGCTGCAAGGAGATAGTCAAGTCAGCTGCTTTATCAGAATGATGAAGATGCCACAGTCTGTCTGGCTGGGGTGAATTCACTACTCTTAGGCTCTGACTGAGCTCTGGAAAGGAAACCTTCCAGTGTCAGGGCCAGAGCATACTTCCCCACTCCCAGGAGGTGGGATTTGGTTGGATTACAGAGTTTGCCTGGTTGAGTCCAAAGCTGGCTCCTGATCAGTAAGAATTCTTGTGAAAAAAAGCTAGAAGCAAGGGCTTGCTATCCCAAGACTTGCTTTGGTTGCTGCTTTTAAGCTGAGGCTCTTTGTCTTGGCCCATCCTGTGGTATCTTACAGATGCATCACAGTTGAGTCCGCACCCAGCCTCATGCCATGGTCGTCCTGACCTTGATTCTGATTCAGTGACTTGACTTTCTGTTTTGGTCCTGGATCTGCCTCCTCGCAACAGACTTGCTGGATGACCACTGGGGCAGGAACTGACCTCTGCCCCTGGACCTGATCCTGACCATGGCAGACTGAACTATTTGAGGAGAAGGAAAGGTTGCAGTCCCTACTTTGCCATCACCCTCTGTTCCCAACTCCCCTTCACTCGTGGAGCAGCCTGCCCTTGCTGCTCCATCACATGTGGAAGGCATAAACAGCACTTTGTACAGTGAATGACTGCTAAAAGACATTTCAAGGCTCTAAGCAGATTGCCGAGCACTACAGATATCACTGTGTTCTTTGGCTGATTCCTAAAAACAGCACCAATGCATAAACTCAGAGAATCATATCATAAACTCAGAGAAATGTTCTTTGGGAAGGAACTCCATCTTAATGTCCCAAGCTGCAATTTGTGGATGATGGCCCTTTCTATCATCTAGTACTATGGAGAAGCGGTGTCATTTGGTTTTCTTTGTAACTACCCTTCAAACAGCTGCACACTGCTTGATAATTACTTAGCCTTTTCTTCATCTGACTTAAGCCTAAATCCCTCATCCTCTCTTGAGTCATATGCCCCAGGCTTCCATCTGCCCTGGTAGCCCTCCACTGGACCTTCTCCATTTTCTCCACATCCCTCTTTAATTGAGGACCTAAAACCAGATGTCATGTTTAAGTGCCAAGGATTCAGGAGGATAATAATTTCCTTTGATCTGCTAGACATGTTCCTCCTAAAATAGTCCAGTATTTGCAGTTTGACCTCCTTGTTATGAGTGCACACTGTTGGGTTACATTCAGCCTACATCCTTTTCAGCAGCATTACAACTCGAGCAGTCTGTTCCCAGCCTTTACTGACATACAGAGTTAGTGTGCCACAGGTGCAGAATTTCTGCCTGCTCATAACCTTGGGGAGATTCTACTGGCCAAATGCTCAATTTTCTCAAGTCCTCCTGGACTGAAGTTCTGCCTTTTATCAGATTAGCCACTCCAACTAATCTAATGTCATCCATAGATCAGATGAGAGTGCACTATACATTGTCATCCAAATCTTTGATGAAGATAATAATACAAGCCTCAGTAACAAATTCTGAGTTACTTTGTTCTTTTCTGTTCTTTTCTTTTGTTCTTTTTCCAGCTCCGACCCTGTGCTACTGGGCACTACCCTTTAAGCCAGTTTCTAACCCACTAAATACTTCCAGTCCATATTGCCTCAGCTTCCAAATAAGAATGCAATGGAGGAAGGTTTCAAAAGTCTTAAAAAAATCATGGTACATCACATCCGTTGCTCTCTGCTCATCCACACCCCCAGGAGGATGCCAGTTGCCAACCTAGTGATAGGATCCAGAGAATGGCTCGGTTCTCCTGGTAGTCCCATGGTCGGTCACTCCCAGTATTACTCCCTTTACGAGTGCTCTGGCATAGTGGATATCCTTTAGTCGGTTGTGCCTACTCATTTGTGTCTACTCCCCTATAGTCTCTCTAAAAGACAGACACGGCCTGCTTTGTGTTGGTTTCCATCATGAGTCATTTATAGTCTTCATAATTCTGGGCTACGTGACTTGGTTTGAAATCTTTCAATATGATGCCACCCTCCTGCTCCCCATGGGTGAACAGAGCAATTCTTCCTGCCCTGCATTTCCAAGACTATTTATCTGCTACAAAAGCATGGGTACTCCTCCAGGCCTTGTCAAATCTGTCTTAGTAAAGTATCTCAGAGGTACTTTACCATTTCCTAACTGTTTTAAATATTCATTATTTCTTTTCAGATGTACTTGGAAATATGACGCATTGTATTGGGCATAGATGGCAGGGCTTCAGATGCAGGGAGATGACAGGGCAATCTGTATGGCAAGAGGCCATGGAACGCCCTTTGCCAGTCACAGACAGTTCCAGATGTCTCTGAAGCAGATGGAAATAACTCACCATGTGCCAAAACTTCTGTCAATCAGAGGAGCTGCTACTTGAACTTTAAAGAAAGGGCAGTAGCCACTAGGGACAGGAAACAGAGGAGGTGGTGCAGGAGGGGACATGTGAGGACACAGAGTAGACACAGGAGAAAATATAAAAGAGATCATGTAAGAAATAAAAGAGAGAATGTGAGTAGAAAGGTCCACCGCTGGGGACACGGCTGGAGGTGCGCTTTGGAAAGGAGACACTGGAGGAGATAACTCTCTCAGGGCCTCAGTCCATGGGGAACCCATGCTGAGCCAGGGGCTTCCTTGAGGAACTGCAGTGTGGGAGGGAAAACTTGCTGGTAATTGACAGTGGAGGAAAAGAGTACAAAGCAAAGAGCAACAGCAAGAAACACCTAGGCACTGACCTGTGGCTTCACCAAAGGAATTGGGAGTGTCTGAGTGCAACATGCAGCAAGAGCAAGAGTGGAGACACAGAAGTGGGGAGGACAGGTGCTGGGCTGAAGCTGGGCCTAGGGAAGAGGAAGAGAATGTGCTTTAATGGTTTACTTCTAGATTTTTTTTTCGATACCTGCATAAATAATTAAAAAATTATGTTAATTGGCAATTAAGTGAAATTGCCTAAGTTGAGACTGTTTTGCCTGTAATAGAGACTTGCTGTGCACTTATAACCTTTCAGCAGAGTGCTGAGGGTGTAAGCTGCATATAGCAGCCTATGACACTGCAGCATAAGAATAGGTCCGGCATACTGGGTCCGTGCTGGAAGCCTGAACTGGGTAGAGGGGGCGAAACAGTCCATCACACCTACCAGAAGTGTCTCTGACAGATCTGAGCATCAAGCTATTCATGGGTTTTGTTTGAGGAGATACCCAGTTGTTCCACTCCAGAACAGACCTCAGGAAAAAATCCAGCCCTCATGCTGTGTTGATGGTCAGGGAAACAGGGCCCTGAAGTGAAACAACGAGTAATCCAAGCTGACGGCCTACTGACCTGCTGACCCTTAGATAAAGAGCTCATTGTTGATGCTGTTAACACAGGGAAAAGAGTGATCCAAAGCTTCTTAAGTATTTCCAGTAAATGGACGGTCTGTCAGTGTGCGAGGGGCCTTGATTGACGTCTCTCAGTCAGTGAGGAGAAAAGACTGTGCTAGCCAAGTGTCACTTGTATTCCTGTCATAGGACACTTAAGGCATAGTTTGCCAATTTGTCGTTTCTGCATTTTGTTCAATGCTCCATTAAGCATTAAGTATGAGAAATAATATAATGCTGTTTATTCTTCTGGGGACAAACGGAGTCAGGGAACTGAAGAGTTTGCTTGTGATGATGGTTCACAGCCATCTGGAATGGCTGAGTTTTGAAGCATGGTAAAAACAGTAAAAGATAAAGAAAATATTTGTCATATAAAAATATCTCTAATTAGAACCTGCCATGACACTTCCTTTCTGAAAATTTTGTGATAGATTTCAAAAATGCAGAGATGGCTTTTGCTGAAGCTCTAGAGTCTCATCAATATAGATGGAGAACTTTGGCGAGGTTTCCTGAGTCAGCATTCAGATCTGTAACTGCTCTTTCACGTATAGATGGCAGAGCCTTTACAAAAAAACAGGCAAATCATTCTGAGGGGCTACTGACATTCCTGCTTAGACTGGGTTCCTGCCAGCACTGAATCCCAAACCAACACTGAACATCAAACAATCAGAAATATAGTCCTGAAAAGGTGAGAGAAAGAAAAAAAGTACTATTGTGGAAATGCAGAGCCTTGCTGGTCACATAATACTACAGCAGTCAGACTGTTGCTAGGAGTGAGAAGCTGCTATTATGTAATAGACAATTATACCTAATATTATCATGGGATTTCTCATGTAGGTTGTGTTCTTTTCAGTGGAGCATGTTCAGTTTCTTGTTTTTCTTGTACTCAATAAATCATAAATATCGATTCAGGGGAAGGTAAAATGTTTGATAGCTGTTTCTTTTCTGCATTTGGAATAAAGGAGGAGCATGGTTACATCTCATAAGATAAAGGACAAGTTCATTGTCTGTAACAAAAGAAGGATGTGAAAAGTGCTAAGGAAGCCCAAATAATGTAAATCAAGGAGGATCTGAGTGAGGATCTTCCTCAGCACACAAATGGCTAAGCAACTGGAAGAATCCAGCATTACAAAAGATGGAGGGATTATTAGTGCAATCCCATTAAGAAAAAGTAGATCTTAAAAAAGGAAAAAAGAAACACTAAAAAGAATTAAAATTCTCTCTCTCTCTTTTTTTTTTTAATCTTAAATTACAGGCTGATTGATAAACTCTCCATTGAGTAGGCATTGATTTAATGCCATCTTGACTGAAGCTTTGCATTATACCTTGTGTGCTGTTTTGCTATCTGCCCATGTCTCTATGAGGCGTCTCATTTCCTGTTCTACTTGTGAAAGGAGATGAAGAGTTAGGGAGGAGGTGTGCAGTTTATCACAGAAGGCTACTCAGTTGATCAGTGTCTTTGCCAATGAAAAAACTCTACTTGCGCTTGTGTATATTTGAATCTCATGCCCTAACTGATCAAATAAACCTTCTGTTTATGTGTCAATAGCACTGAAATCTTGCTTCAGGATTATTTTATCCATTTGATCAGCACCTGCTATATCATCTAAGCATAACTATAGCTAGGTCTGATTCAGTTCCTCCTGTGTATTTAGTTATCCTGAAAAATCTTCAGAATAAGTCTGTGGTACAGTGGTTTGAGATTAAAAACACATTCGGAAATCACAATTTATTTGAAAAATAGTGACCAAATTCTACATTTCTCAAATGTCTTATGAGTGATTTGATTAAAATATACTCTTTCATGTCTCTAAGATCCTGTGTAGATAGAGATATGCAAAGATGTGCTGATATAGCCTCCAGATCTATTCCTGGAAGAACATAACTCCACATACATTCTTTTCTTAAGAGCACAGAAAAATATGTGAGGAAAAATTGACAGTGTATTCACAAAGGGAACAGCAGGTTTTTAAATTAAACTGGGTGATTAGCTTTCAGCTCAGTAAATCAAAAATCTCCTATGAGGTACCATTAAAACCCTCTACAGCACCAGTTAATACAGTGTCATCTGATCAAATGAATTACAAGAAATGAACATAACAAAAAAATGAATCTGAGAACTAGTCTGCTCAGAACTACTTCTCACTGTTACAAAAATACAAGCTTTATCCTTCTACTTTTCTGATATTGTTATAGTGCAGTGCAAGAAAGGGCTGGACAAAGAAGAAATGTTTTGTTATATTGCTGTCTACCACAAAGCATACTGTTTTGTTAAGGAGGAAACACCATATGTGAATATGCCATCTCCCATTTGATGCCTGTCCAATTTTCTTATTCACAGCAGTTAAAGGGCTCCTGTATCTGCAGCGTATCTTTTCTGAATGGATTTCAAATGACTGTGTCTGCAAATACTAGATTGACCAAATCTAGCTGTCAGCATGAGCTAATAATTGGTGCATAATTCAGAATATTAAAGTACAGTTACCATAGCAAAAGCTGTGAAGGTGAAGAATGCGCACAAGTTACAGAAATGATCAACTGGAATGATTAGATAAAGTACATTTGTGAAAATTTGGGTACTTTTACCTCTGATTTTAATAGAAGGAAAGCTTACTTATGACAGATTTTACAACTAAGTTGGAGGAAAAGCAAACTAAAATTTCCATCTCATATTACCCTTACAAGCATGATAACACCCTACTAACTGCTTCAGGCCTATTCTCCTCAGCTTTCTTCCATGTTAAACACTGGCAGTAACTTCCAATATAAGCAGATCACTGCGATATCCAATTAACCAGAAGAAATAACCAGTCAGCCAGTATGGCATGTATTATACCAAGATGCTTCTACCTTAATGCATTATAAACTTGCACAATCCCCCAAACACCTCTAAGCACTGAAGCATGCAAAACCCTGCATCAACGCATCAACTAAGACATTTAAACTATATACATATTTAAGATGGATAAATAACGTTGGTCTGCATGTTGCTTACCCTATTCTCAGTCACCATGATGATAACTGAAGAGAAGGTACCATCATTTTTTCAACAGCTTATAATAAGAGACATTCTGAGATATTATACTGAAATATTGTGCCATGCTGTTTTCAACCTTGTGTGTTATTATTGTTGTCTTCACAGCCGGAGTCGGATGAGAAAGTAAATGATTTATTATAAACTGCTCTGCAGAACTGCTCGGTCATTTGTAGTAGTGACCTACACTCCCTGTGTCTTGGAATGGCATCTGTGAATGCTGGGAGCGTCCCAGGACTGGCCATAAACTCCAAGGTTGCAGTAACTTGTACCAAAGGTACAAGAGGAACAGGTTATATAAGAGGCGCTTAAGAGAGAATTTTACTTTACACATTAATCTGCTGAACCTGGTTATTAGGTCTGGATATCTCCAGAGAAATAAATCAATTAACTAAATCAATAATCATTATGCTAACTTTTGAGGATAACATAAAAAATAAGGAAAATAAGAAATCTGAATACCTCATGTTGAATCTTTGCTGTGATTGATTTGATCACAAATTTGTGTGTAACTCAGAGAGGACACCTGCTCCATTTTCTTATATTGTGTCCTTTGCACAGTCTATATGTTAAAAGAAACCTGAACAGAGAAAAGGAGGCATATTTCTTTATTTTACCACACCAACATTTATCTCTCATTATAAAATATGAGTTTAATTTTCCTGTGCCACATGCTCTGGGTGTGCCTGCTAGAGTAGAGGTTTGGACTAGATGATCTCTGGAGGTCCCTTCCAATCTCATTCTGTGATTCTGTAATTTTAATGGAAATATCGCTTTTATGATGAAGTTGTTAGAAACACAGTTATTGGAGTGTGCTTTATGCCATAAACTTGATATAACTTAAATGAGTTTAAAAGAACCATTGTTACTGAGCAGCAATGGAAGGGGCACAGTGAAGCTTCAGCAAACTGATGGAGTGGGAAGAGCCAACACCGTAAAGGAAAAGCCACTTCTCCCAGTCAGTCACTAATCCTCAGGAAACACCCTGACCCAAAGTTATCAATGTAATCATCAATCTTTAAAAGACACAGGAATGAATTCAACATCCAGCTAAGTAAATCTTGCATCTAGAACTTCTTAAAGAGTATATTGATGATGTCACATAAAGGGAGTGACAATTTTTTTTGTTCTAACACAATGCACAATACTGATAGATGGAGCAGACAGAATAAAAGTTGTTGTTTAAAGCAATTTAAATATTTTCACCATTTGGGAAAGGAAAAAGATGTATTTGTTTAAAGGTGAAAAGCATTTAACTAAGAATGAATAATCACTTGATCCAGAGATAATTCATGATGTTTTCCATGTTACTTCTGAGAGTTCATTTCGAAACATTTGCAAAATAGGGATCAATACACATAGAAGGAGCAATTTAGCAAATATTAGTCATTGTTTAATTAACACATTGGCTAAAAGCTAGCAAAGATAGTACAGAGGATTATATAAATTCAGAGTAAATAACTAGAAAACATGCAAGCAGAAAATTTCATTTCCAACAAATAGTTACATATATCAAAGGCCCGTTGAAGTTGATGGGAAAGTTTTAGAAGGATATTGCATAAATACGGTAAATATCAAGATCTCTGTTGGTTACTGATTCAGAAAGGACTTAGCATATGCTGAAAATGGCATGATAATGGAAAGTTCAAAGTGTGAGGAGGACTAGACACATTTTAAAAGGAAAAGCAAAAGGAGTAACTTAAAACTTAAAGAAGCAACATTACAAGTCTATAAAGTCATGAATGACACAAAGAAAAGCCAATGTTGATTCTGACTTGTCCTTCAGATTACAGTGGGGACAAAAAATTATCCATATTGAAAGAGAATATACATAAAAGCGCAATATTCCATTTTATGCTGTGAATAATTAACTTGAGCAGTTCATTGCCACAGGATACTATTGAAAGAAGCACCCTACTAAATGCTAGAAAAGAACAACGTGTGCAGTCTGCCTGGCCTGAGATGACAACACGATAAGCACTATAATCCTCAGGCTTCAGGGTATCAAGTCAGAGCTTGATACCCTGGAGTCTCTGGAAAAGTTTTTCCTCTGTGGCCTAATACACAAGGGAGCAGAAGCTCTAAGGATGAGCTACTGCTGATGGCCAGATGTTACAATAGAACTACTGCTTTGTGATAGCATCATGGCTTTTTTCTCTTTTTTTTACAAATCTAGAGGAAGCCATTAGATACTTACTGTGAACTGTTGTATTAAAATGTCTGCATGTATTAGATGCCTGCTGAGTCCTTGTATGATTCATATTCCTATAAATCACTGCAAAGACAGGGATATTTTTAGCATTGTTTTTTCAATCAGTTGAACAATTGAATAACACTGAGAATGCTGCATCAAAACCAATATATCTATGTATCAGAAGCTAAACGAAATTTATATTTCTTAATCCAAAACCAGAAAAAAAAAATAAAGTGATTATAGCTTAATGGTTAAAAAGATGAGGTCTTTGTCATTCTAAGTCACATTCTCAGCTCTCAGTCAGGACTCCCGTGTCAATTCAGACCAACTATTTAATTTCTATATGTATAAAGTTCCCCATATCTATAAAATTGATCTACCTAATAAAGATCCTGTGTCATTAAAACATTAGTATATTTTGTAATCCAAGCATGAAAAAAATATTGTGTAAATGCAAGGCAATATTACTGATTTTTTTTTCTTCAGGTCTAATAAATGAGTCACATTTCTTCAGCCGTCATCTCCTATCAAATAAATCTAATTGTATAGTTATATCATAACTAGGGACATTTATCTGAGTGAAATTGCCCTAGAGATATGTCACCTGGTATCCTAGATACAGTTTGACATACCTGCCCAAATTCATATTGGCGTCTGGGTAGGCTGTTCCCAGAAACTCTCCATTTTTTTCTCTGTGTCTTTCTCAGGTCTCCTGCAAACACTTCTCACAGATCACTGGGCAGTCACAAGGTGCTGTTTTCACGCTGTGCAAAGCTGCGCCTTTGACAACTGCTGAGCTCAGCCCATGAGTTGCTTTCCTGCACTGTCTTTCCCATCAACAACCAGTGCAGCTCTGTAATAGTTAGGGATATTGTATAAGTAAGTAAGTGCCGCATGATTTTAGCTGTGTGCTTGAAGCTAAGGTGTTCTGTGACACATCAGTTCCCAACCATAGAAAGGGGGAACTGAAATAATAATCTGTTTTGCTACTTGGCAGATTTGATTATTTCTTGCTGTCATGGCTTTTGAATCCATAAAGTTTATTTATATTCTTAAAGAGAACTCTTTGGCTATCACCTTTGCAGATGCAAGATGATGCTGAAGTGGCCCTTAGCCTGGACGGTTGAGGGAGGCTCACATGCCTTTCCATTACAGCTGGAAACCAGCTTATTTCTATATGCCCAGACCTGCTGAAGGGTAAAGGCCAGAATGACGGCTGCATGCAAGAGAGTACCACTTAAAAAGTGGTACCACCTTAAAAAGGTACCACTTAAATCTTGTTTCAGGCCTACTGGTTGTGAAAAACTTGAGTAGAAACTAACAGGATCATTATCATTATCCTAACCTCTGCTGCTGTAGAAAATTTCTTCTTTTTTAAGGAAGTAGAATCTATTAAAGACCAAGCAGAATGGTGGGATTTAGAGTAAATACCATCTTTGTGATAATCAGATCCATAAATATACCTTTTTAAGCATCTTCATAGTAGCAAAAATGTCATAACTCTACACTGTTTTCTCAGAGAGAGACCAAGTGTGAGCATCAGTTTTGAAGCTTTGGTTCCGCCACTTGATGCAAAGTCCTGTGTGGACAGCCATAGAGTCACACATTTTCTCTGTGGCCACAAGAAAGACATAACAGAGGAATTCCATCCAACCTCCCTGTTTAACATGTTTCAACCTTAATCTGAATAGTGCTGCTATTGGGAAAAAATAGTTCAGATTCTCATAAATCATCCTCTCAGATGTTGAAAGAACCAGCTATGTTGTTGGTGTTATAAAATGGACCACAGAACAGGTTCCCCCATAAATTTCATGCAGCTGACAAACAGTAATGCCCTTCAAGTCTTCCCCCAGCTGTTTCCCCTATCAGATTCAGATGACCAACACAGTAATGAAAGTCTCCATATCCTATTAGCAGCTCTCAGGCCATCCATAGCTCATTGAAGAAAAGTCCACTCTGAGCTGAGATGGATGGCTTTCTCTGTAATGAAAATAAAGTGAGAAGCAAGATGTGTGAGATGGACCTGTTTTTATTTTACCCTTATGCCAGGGGGGTGATCTTTAGAGAAAAAAAAAAAAAGTCAGGGGATGCTGGTAACTATCTAGTACCTTTGTTTCATTTAATAAATAAGAGATATGATAACACATCCATAATTCTAGCACTGGCTGTGACATAATAGGACAAAATGGTGCCTGAGGATTCCTGTGTAGCAAGCAGATGGGCCATCCATTATTTTCCTTCAGGTCAGGGGTCATCCTAAAACGAGAGTCAGCGATCATTTTGCAGGGTATAACAAAACCATTTTTTTGCCCATTCCTTAATCCCAGAAAGCACTACTGTCCTCTACTTTTGTCCACATACATTATCATTTTTGTCTATTATCTGCATCCCCAGAGACCTAATAGTCTTTTCTTCAGTGTGGCTTGATCTGGAGCAGCTGTAAGCTTTGCTGCAGGCAGTGTCTGACAACCGCTTGCCTCTTGGTCAGTGTCAGTTCCCTGGGGGAGGGCAGGCATTCACTTCATTATTAGAAGCGTGGAAAAAAATCCTATATTCATTTAGGTCCAGAATAAATATGCAATATTTGGAACAAAGGACCCGTGTTCCAGTCCAGCTGGCAGTGCTTTTACTATTGCCATTCTTCAAGGCCAGCTCCCGCTTAACGCATGCATTAAGGTCATTTATTTAAAAATAATGGAATGTGCCGCAAAAGCCCTTTTTCCCTCTGTCAGTCTAAATTTCACCTTCCAGCATCTCTCATTGATCCTGGGGCTCTAAGAGCTTGTGTGAAATAGCACTTTTTGTAAAAATAAAGATTGTTCAATTACAGTACCTTGGAGAAGAGAGAAATAGCAGAGAGCAAGCCCAGTGTTCAAAAAATAAAATAGGCCTGAGTCTTATTTTGTCACATAGCATTGTGCTTTTGCTCAGGTGAACGTGAATTTTGTCTATAAATTACCTTCTCCATTACTGGGATAAAAATAAATGCCAATAAAAAGCTTTAATATTAGGTTACTATACGACATCCTAGTACTTTACATGGTTATCCAAGAGAAGAAGGAGCCCTTCAAAGCTGTTCCCATGCTTTTGCTGCAGTTGTCCATCATGGCTGTTTACGTTCTCTTCTCCTTGAGATACACAAGAAATAAGAGGATCTGAACCAGATGGCTCCCCCTTGTTTTGAGAAGGAGCTAACCCTGACAAGGTGCAGCACTGCACAGATTTAGGATGATGTTAATGGACATGACCATTCACTTCAACAAGACAAGGATCTGTAATACATCGTTGTCATTTAAGTTAGATTGTGTTTTTAGGGGGCTCCAAAGTGAAAGAGCATATGGGACACCTTCCATTCAAAAAACTCACAGACACGTTAAACAAGTTCACAGTGAAATGCATTGTGAGAAAATTCAGGCAATCTGAAGCAATCATAGCATACAAAACCTATGTATGAATTATGAGCTATCATAACCAAGAGGGTGGTTCCTCCTTCCAATCTTACCTTAGGTTGGCTTATCCTTATCCTTATCCTTATCCTTATCATAACTTAGGTGGGAATATAGCCACATCTGTGACACTTTTTTAGCTGGTTAACATTAAGCTGACTTGTGAATTTACTCTCTTTAGCTGAGTAGTTTTTCAGAGAGACCTTGCAAATCATCTGATCCTGTTGTAGGAAGGTAGCAAGTTTTGTTTGTGCTCCTATTTGTAATGGGATTGTTTTGATATCAAAAGAAATAATTTGGAAAGACAAATAGAAATATTTACTGATATCATCTTTAAAATTTGTATCTTTAAAGGTGGAGGCTGCATGTGTCATGGACCTCTTTTATAAAGAATACTTTTCCCCTAATATCAAACTCATAAGACAGCATTGTGATAAAACTATTTTATTATAAGTCATTTTCCTTAAATTTGCTTAGAAATGGCTCTCATTAGCACAAAATAAAATGATTACAATCTCTTTTTCTAGCTGTTTGTGACACCACTGGCCTTGAGTAGAAATTTTTGCTTATGACACAGGTTTGGAGTGATGGTATAAGTCATTTTTAGTACCCTAAAAATAAAAAGGAAACTATTATATTAACTGTCATACAATGTGTCATAACTGTCAAAAAGTTAGTAAAGGTTACCTAAACTTTTTATTATTTGACTGACATCGGCTAGTTTTAGTGATGACAATAGAAATGTTATTAGCCTACTGTCTTTAAAAAATAGCTACTCGGAGCTTTCGCAGAACTGCACACAAAATTGCCAGAAATGAAATATATTTTGTGATTTATCTCATTTTTCTTGTAGAATTTTGTAGGCTAGGCTGATTCTAAATGTATTCCTTCCAGAGAACATCCCACGGCAATCACTGAGCACCACTGACCTGACAGCAAATCATAACAAAAGTTCTTAAGTGAAAATTTCAAAGGTGCCTCATTTTCAAAAATTTCCAAGGAAAAAGCTCCTCATTGCTGTTCACTGAAATATGATTGCTAAATCTGTGCACTGCATTTACAGAGGTGATCAAGAAGCTAAAAACACAGCTACTTTATGTGAATTTTAGAAATCTCTAAAATAAATAGATAAATAAGTTCTTCCCAACTATTTTTGAAGCTATGTAGTCTTAAGTACTTAAATAGACTTTATAATCTTACTTAGTGGCTTTCAAAAAAAAGGGGGGGTTTCTGCTACTTAGAAGTTGTTAACTTTTTTCTTTTTTTTTTTAATATAGGATTAAACATTACCCAGCTTCTTTTTTGTATATTATCACTCATTTGAAATGTCCTGCACAACAAAGGGCAACAGAAAATATATCACTTATTTTAAGGCTTTTCCTCTCATTACTCTCTGCTGTGCAGCCAGAAGTAGGAGCTATAGCAAGATCCAAACTCTGCTGAAGACATTTCAAAGGTAGATACTCCAAATTGTAAGGAGTGGATAGCTATTTAGGAGAGACTGAGACCAGGCTTGCTAAATCTTCATCATTTACAGCTGTTTTCCCTCAATGCACATACTTCACTCTAATTACTGTTAATAGGAGTTGGTGGTGCAGTCTGAGAAGGTCTGAATTAGTTGCCTTTCATTCAGAATAGACAAGGTTGTTTGTGGCTATCTAAAACCCTGCTATTCTGTATGGCTGGCACTGAGCACTAATTGGGCTACCACCTTGACAATATTGAAAGGTCATAGGGGAGGGCATTTTTTTCTTTCTTTTGTAGAATCCCTATGAAGGTCAAGAAGAATTGCAGCTGCTTCATTCTGGGAAACACAAGAGTGGCTTCCTTCCATCTTCCTGCTTCTGCTCCTCTTTTCACCTTCCACTTTCAACAGCATGACATTCAAAAATGGGAGGGGAAAGGTGGAAAGGAAACCTTTCAGTGGCTTTAGCTTTTATGCCCACAGGTGAAATAAGTCTTTCCCCAGACACCTCCAGCCCTGAGCATAGGTGGCCTTATTCAAGGGGCTTTTCTGTCAAATTGATTTTCAGAATTCAGACACAAAATTGAGCTACAGTAATTCAGTAAGTAAGTGTATATCGGCAGAGCTCTAATGACCATCGAGAAGAGCTGCTGTAGCAATTTTAGCTAAGCTGAATTACCTCACTACTGGGGCAGGCTAAGAGCCTATATGCAGGGAGTTTGTATGGCTTGCATTTGATTGATTGATAGGCAGTAAATGCCTCTGTAAAACAACCACAGGGCTAAGTTCTAACTTAAAGCAGCAATTAAATCTTGTTTGGATATTTGTTTCAATCTTGTTTTGGCTTTTTTTTTTATTTCAGCTTGAATGCATTCTATGTCAACTTAGCCTTTGTCTACAAAACCCCTTGATATATGGAACAAAAGTTGTTTATACAAAGCTTAGCTCTGGCTTACCCAAAGTAATGCACAGCCTTTCCTGAAATTATATCAGCAACTTGCTCAAAAAGATAAGATATGAAACAACATGTCTGTGCTTAACTTGGAAATAGAGTATCACTCTGTTAATGCCAAAATATGAAGAGAACCAAATCATCTCATTTTTCCAGCCAAATATAACACCATCTGTATTGCATAGGAGCCTTCATGAATAAACACACATATATAACACATCTATCTAACTTTCTTATTTTCAGTTCAAGAGAATATATTCAATTCTCAAGAGATTTGTCTATTCTCACTTATTCCCTTTTTTCCCCTCAGACTCCTTTTCTTATAATTCCAAAGGAAGAAAGTTTTTCTGTCATCTGTCCTATTTCTCTTTGACAAGAGATTGCCTACTCTTAATGCCATGATTGAAGTCTTAAAGAAAAAGTAGAAAAAAATGCTAAAACATGAGAAGAAATAGTAAAGAAATAGTAATCATGTTGACTGGTTCCTCTGTAAATTGTTAGCCTTGCGATTACACAAAATACTCTACTAATCTAAGTTCATTTTCCCAAAATGCCCCTCTTCAGAATAAATCTTTTTTCTAGTAAAGCACCCTGAGCATTTTGGAGCACATGACCAAACAAAACTGACTTACTTCTTTGCTCTTCATAGCTTTTTATCACATATTTGCCTAAATGCCAAAGCAAAAAGTCAACCATCACCTAGGAACATCTAGACTAGCTTTAGCTTTGTGCAGAGCCTTCCAAACAGCCCCTATCTCACCTACTGGTCCAAGGTGACTGCTCTAAAGGTGACATCTCTCACAGAGTTCCTGCTGGGCATAATACCCCATCCCCATGGGCTTCCCTGTTTCTAGCTGGAAGCGCCTTCTTAAACTGGCCAGGCTATGTCTAGGCTGGGAAATCCAAAAGTACCAGGGTACAAGCTCAGGCAGTGCCCATGAGTATCTGCTGGTTTTGATCACCATGATAAAGAGTTTTGTCAAGGGGACGGGGCCAGACTATCTCAGTGGTGGCCAGTGACAGGGCAAGAGATGACAGCCACAAACTGAGGCATCGGAAGTTCCNCAGAGTTCCTGCTGGGCATAATACCCCATCCCCATGGGCTTCCCTGTTTCTAGCTGGAAGCGCCTTCTTAAACTGGCCAGGCTATGTCTAGGCTGGGAAATCCAAAAGTACCAGGGTACAAGCTCAGGCAGTGCCCATGAGTATCTGCTGGTTTTGATCACCATGATAAAGAGTTTTGTCAAGGGGACGGGGCCAGACTATTCTCAGTGGTGGCCAAGTGATAGGGCAAGAGGTGACAGCCACAAACTGAGGCATTGGAAGTTCCACCTGCATTTGAAGGAAAACTTCTTGACTGTGAGAGTGACAGAGCACTAGCACAGGTTACCCAGAGAGGTTGGAGAGTCTCCTTCTCTGGAAATACTCAAAACCTGCCTGGATGTGATCCTGTGCAGCATGCTCCAGGTGAGCCTGCTTGTGCAGGGGAGTTGGCTAGATAATCTCCAAAACTCTCTTCATCTTAATCATTCTGTGATTCTGTGATAGCTTCCTCCCTGCCTTGTATATTTCTAGTCCATTAGAATTAACAATGAAATACTGAGATGGTTTGTAAGGTGACACCGACCTTTTTTTTCCATATTTATATATGGATGAAGATTCTCTAGCGTTTTCTTGTTCAGGTTTGGAGGCTGAAGAAAGAGAGATAGCTACACAGATGTGCTCCATGCCCTGGCCCTGGCTGGTTTAATCTGGGTTTTGTCTGGGGGCAGGAATGGGAAAATAGAGTGGACATCATCACTCCAGTCAGATAGGTAGATAACAAGAGGAAATAAGGGGTTATTTATTTTTAATTGAGCACCCTGAAGTAAACTGCAGTTTAAAGTCGTGTAACATATCCCAGTGATCCTGCTGCCATCTGTGCTTCTGTGCTGGACCCAGCAGTTCAGGGGGACCCATCTGCTGACAGCCCAAGTCAGGAAGACTTAAAACACAGAATTTTACCAACCTTATCGAAAAAGATAACATATCACAGTAAAAAAAATGTGGTATTTTTGAAATGTGGAAATTTTCATAGGAAAGTCCACAGAAAAACAACAGTCACAATGATGCTTGTTTTCAAATGCCATTATAGTAGATATTTCCGAGTACTGAGTTCAATGGTACCATTCAATAGTACCAATGGAGTTCAATTCTTCAATCCAAACATATGGATCTCAATGCTGAAAATGAACAGATACAATCACTGATGTGGTCACAATTATACCAATGATACAGAGAAAAGCAATAAGCACGCAGTGTGCTTTATTATAATCGGGTAATTAATTCTTTTTGGTCAGAATCTATTTTAAATATTCTCCTCCTATTTCCTGTCTTTTCAAAGATATAAAACTTCTATGATTTAGGCTATATTATCTGAAAAAAGAAACAAATACACGTTGTGTCTTCAGTTTTGACATCCATGTACTCTCCCTGGAGCAGGCATCTGCTACAAGAAATCTCATGGAGAAAACAGAAAAAGGATGTGGGGATATGGCATTATTCTGTAACTATTATTACAATAAATATCAGATTGTAATATCAAATCTGTTCATCAAATACAGAGACACCTGTGTGCTCATGGAAGAGTACTTTATTTTTTAAAGACATTATATTATTTTTAGTAAATTCTGACTGCCCTTTGTAAAACGAAATGCTTTTCACCTAGAATGCATAAATCTCAAGACTGGACTGACCTGATTCTAACTCCTCACTATTTTCATGTTATAAGATGGACATGAATAGGTTTCTTTTGATTTCTGATGACAGGATAATTTAGGTGTTTGTACAGGATGAACAGCTTTATACATATTCACAGATGTGGCTCTCACTGTACACCAAATAAGCTACACAGATACTGTTTCTGAAATGCTAACTTTGCTCCTATTTCTTCTCTAAAATCACTCAGTTTAGAACAGACATCATTTTATATTCTCTCCAAAATGAAGAGATGCATACGTTCAAAATAATGAGGAATTCCTGATACTCAGCAGAGCTGAGTACTGTACTGCTTCCAGTAGTTGAGCTAAGGGATTTTTTATTGGAGCTTGTCAACATATTTGTGTTTGAGAATGCCTTTGGTGTAAACATGCACTGATTCTCTTCTGCTTTTTCTTAAAGGGAAAAACTTGTACTGTTGTGGAGTTTACTATATCCATCAGCCCATAATTAATGGTCAGTGAAGAAAATATTAACTTTCTATTACCAACAAATCTTCTTCAGTATGAATTCTTTGGCTCAGTTTAACCTGTGGGCAGAGAAACATTTGCATTCCCCCAGACCCAGATGCCCCTTGACATCATGTTCCAGCCCCAGCTCAGCCCCTTCCACTTCCCCGGGCCTTAGTTTTCATGCCAATGGATCCTAAGTACGTGTTCTGAAAGAGGTTAGAGACATAGGTCCATCAAGAACCCTGATGTGGTCATTTTGCAGAGTCCAGGTTCACTATCTTACCTGAGTGGTTCACCCACCATTCAGTCTAGACATAATCTTTATAATCAGTTCATCTTAAAAGTCAGAATCCATCTGTCATTTTGTGGTCATATATTCATATGACCGTATTTTTAAAGTTATTTACCTTAGAAAAGGCTTAAATTTCAGTCACACTCAAAAGAAATAGTCCCTTAAGACAAGCTGAAGAGAGATCCAATCAATGGAAAGGTTTTACCTGTCTTTTGATTTCATGGTCTGGCTTTCACCACAATCCACCTGAGCATAAGAAACTTCCGCCTCTTCTATTGCCACCAGCTGTCAATCCCCCAAGCTGCTGCAGGCTAATCTACCTGCTCAATGTTCCTTCGCACCAGCTGGATGTACAAAACACCACTGGGAAAAATGATGCTTTCATGCCACGGAAACCAGCAAACCAGAAGTAAAGCAAGGCACAGCTGCTGCCTTCAGAAGCCCCAGACTGAACTCCAGGCTGAGATCTCGCCTTAGCCACAGGCTGCAGAGCGAAGCAGAAGCAACAAAAGTGAATTGCTCAAGGGAGAGCAAAAGTTTGAACATGAGGCAAATGAAGCATGAAAAACGAAGCAGTGAACCAAACAATTATTCACCACTACAAGAAAATCCATTAAAGAAAAACAAAGCCATTTACAATGGTGCAGCTGAGGGAGGTAGAGATGAAAGAAGGGAAAACAATCCCCTCTGAAAAGCTATCCTGAAATTCTTGGATTGAGAAAGAAAAGTAGAAGGAGGGAGGGGGAAGAAAAGGGATGAGGAGAAAAAAATATCAAAATGCAAACTTGCAATCTTCATTAGCGGCTCTATTCCAAAACACGCAAGAAAAAAAATAAACAAGACTTACTGCCAGTCTGGGCATGGTGCCATCTCATCACACGTGAGAGGAGAAGAGAATTTCAGATGATTGGGATGGGATATCACGAGATCGTGGAGATGACAAGGTAGGTGGTGAAAAAAGGATTTGTCCTTTAATCACATTCAAGATACCATACTTTCATCAACTTTGTGTAGTTTCACTGACAATAAATATAACTGAGGTGTGTGTTTGCCGTGATGTCCTGTCTATTGGCAAAAAACTTTAACATGCTTAATCTGCAAAGGGACTTTTTTCAACAAAGAAGCTGCTGCTTACATCATGGCAGCACATCCAGTTTTCCAGAATAGTCACTCATTGAGCACCATTATTAACACATTAAAATTTACGAGCAATTTTTTCAGTATGATACTTACATATGAAAAGGTGTTTGGGGCAATCCACTCTCCATTTCATGTATTACTGATTAGGATACAAAAGCTAGGGAACTATACACACAACTGCATACACAACCACTGTTGTTCTGGGATGTCTTTGGACATGCCATATTGCCAGTACAAAGTATGTGTGTATAAAAAAAAAATCATCCAATATCCATGTATAACCAAGAAATTCTTTAAAAAACAGCCTTACACTGTATACCCTTATGTTTGCTATGTTAAGCAACTTAGATTTGTTGAATTGTCCTCCAATTGCTGGACCTGTTTATAGACTGTTGAAAAATTTACTTTCTAATCAGGAGAGCTAGAATGGTGAGAATCAGCAATATGGGCTACTGTATGAGGATCCTGCGTGTTTATCTTTACTGAAGAACAGTGCTGGAGACTTAACAGAGTGATTTGTATCAGTGAAGAAAGATTCACCTTTCTGAAGTTTTGGAAATACCATTTCGGCAGAAATATCTTCAAACTAGGCTATGTGCAAATATTAAAAGGAAAGTAGCTATTAGTTGCTATGAATGCTAAACCTAAGATTAACACATATGGAAGCAAAATGTATATTCAGAGCCAGCCACTGGTTAAAAAATCATTTGAAGTTAGATTTGAATATACCTCACTACAAGTGAACAAGAAGTAACATAACTTATCTAAAACATGTTCAGATCAAACTAAGACAGAGCAAAGAGATATGGAATGTATGTAGTACTCAGGCTTTATAACATCATTTTAAAAATACAGATTTTAACTTCTGCCATTATTATTTCAACAATATCAGACAAATTCTTTCTTTCTTTTTTTTCTTTTTCTCTTCTCTTTAGATGTCACACATGCTGCTTTTATTCCGGATGCTTTTTCTACAGGCTCTATCCTACCTTTTCTCCGATACACTGCTAGCAGACCACTTACTTGCATATTCATCTTTTTTGTTGTTGTTGGAAAAATCAGTCAGTGTTTCTGGCCATAAACAAATTCTGTAGTAGAGCAAAGACAGACTAAAAATTTTTAGAAACATTTGAAGACTGTCACATCCATCCCATTGCTTCTGACAGTCTGCTGAAGCATCCCCAGAGCAGACAAGAACATACGAATAGAACATAGAAAATAACATGGTGGATAAGACCTTTCTAGCATAGCACCCTGTTTCCAGCAGAGAAAAGCCCAAGTGCTTCGAGGGAAGTGTCTATGGATGATTCAAAGGAACCTGCAAGGAATCTTCCCCTTGCTAATGTCCCCATTCTCATCCTAATCATAAAAGCATAAGGCTGTTTTAAGCCTTGTTGCAGGAGATTGTGCTTTTTGCAGTGTTAACTGGAATATTTCATAGAATTTTAAGATGTTGAAACTGAGAAAAAATGCAAAGGGAGTTCTGGAGGTCATCCAGCATCTCTCACCTGCTAGCATGTATCACAGTTCTACTCACAGAGCTCTCTGATCCTACAGTAATCTTGCAAAGAATCAGACTTTCCTCTTTGTCTTATCTCTAACTATGAGAAGTAGAAAAAAGAAGTAAACTATTGGTATAAGCAACACAAACTATTGGGGAGTCTACAGCTGGAATTTCTCTTCATCTGTAGAAAGTGGGAAAAGTTTGTAAAATTTGGGAATAGCTAGTGCTGCCTGACGAGCTTTAGCTTCTTCAGTCATTCTGATCAAAATTGCTATGTTTAAGCTGCTGTCAGAGCTCTCTAAGTGGGGATAGTCAGCATGTACATTACACTCCATCATAAAACTTATCCTATAGGGGTAGATAGATACTGTTTCTTTATTAATTCTTTTCAGTGATATTATTTTGTAGGTAAAAAATGTGTATATTCACCTTCCTCTGTTTCCAAGGCCACTTTAGGGTGCAGGTCACGAAGAACGGTAGAAATTCAGATTACATACTAAATGTTCTTACTTCTTATATCCTCCATACTACAAAAATAGTGGCCAAACTGATAATGATTGCTTGTTTTCATAGATCAGGAATTAGCAATACCCTATAGCTAGTAATGTCAGATCTTAGCCCACCAGGTGAATATGCATAGTTATAATTAGTCAAATTTTCAGTCACTTTTATATTTGTGCATAGGACTTGCTTCTTGATATCACAGTAGAGTTTCTTATGCTTCGTAATACCAACATTAAATATACATATTTACAGTGGTTATACCATTTACATATCGAAAAATAAAATTGCATGTATGAAATCAATGATGGAATGCTGTTTAGTTTTCCAGCTGTGCTAAGAAGACACCAGTCAGTGTAGCTGGTATTTTTAATTTATATATATATATATATATAAAAAATCATTTGACTAAATTCCATTGCATCTAATTTATCTATTGATTCATTTTAAGACATAGCCCCATGAGCTATTTAGGAACTAGATACTATATTTATTTCAATAGTGTTTCATCACTTGACTTTTATTGAACTGGCTGAATGATCTTACATTTTCTTATATGTCCTAAGAGATGATTGTGTAAACAGTACATTAGGATTTTTGTACAGATTTCCAAAGATAATGAGAGTTCCCTATTATGTACCACAAAGAAATTGAGCTTATGAGATCAGTCATTTTGTACCTAGCCTATTGAAACATCAGTAACTTTGAATACAGCATGTGGGATTTTTTTAGAAATTCACAAATTCAGAAATTCACAAATATGAAATATGATTTTCTAAAAAAATCCCACATTAGAAATTGTGATTCAAGAATGCTCACTTTCTTCATATTTGTGAATTAAAAGGATGTACAGAATTCCCTGTACAGAATGATGGGGCCCTCAAAAGCAATATCTCCTGGAACTGGAATTCCAGGACCTACAGCAGAAGGAGCCAAAGTTAAAAGTAATTCATTGCTAATATAACAACACTTGCTCTGCTCTTCTCTGACAAGGCCAGATAAGAAGCATGTCTAATCAGGAAGGCAAATACGTGGGCATTTCGATCAGGCCCATCCCTGAGCTAGCTAGCTTCGTGTGCTCCAGAGGAATCTATCTTCACTTGTCTGCAAAAGCACAGCCTCAGGCGTGTCAAGAGTGCGGCACAGCTCCCATGGCCCTCTGCTAAAACTCTGCTTGACCAGCACTGCTGAGGGACCTGCGTATATCCTTGTTAGCACCTCATCCATCCAGAGCTGGGCACAGAGGTACCAGTGCTGACGCCTGCAGTGCTGCGTCAGCACGTCCAGCAAGCGGAGCGTGAAGGGGGAGGCTGGGGAAAGGACACAGAGCTGCTTAGTGGGTCGACAAAGCACAAGGGGCATCGAGCTGAACTCTTTTCAAAAGAGTTGGTTGCACTAGATTGAAAGCTGGTCAGTCCAGAAGGAAAGACAGGCGGTGCTTCCATACTCAGATCATATCACCTTGGCAATGTGGCTTGCAAATCATCCTTTTATTCAAGAAAAAAAATAAAAAAATGAAAAAATGAGATCAGCCAAGATATGTACTTCCCCTCAGTCTGATATGTCTCCAGAAGGAAACTGCTTATCCATCTCCTCCTCCCCAAAATACAGTCTTCTTCCATTTCAGTCAAGCAGGGCAAAATTTCCAGACTGCTCCCACGGAGCATTGCTGCAGTACAGACAGGCTTAACACAGCTCCTTCTGCACCTTGCTCTGCCCAGAAATCACAAAACAGGTACGAGGAGAGATGCATTTAACCCTGAATTTAACTGAATATCCTCAGTTATGGTCTTCCATTTGTTAGAATGTGTTTAAGGATTGTAATATTTCCTTATTGCCTTAAAAGGCATTGAAAGCTGTTTTTCTGTTTAGGGTTAGGTGGTTTTTCTATTCTAAAGAATCAGACTTTCCTCTTTGTCTTATCTCAAAGAGGTGCTATATTCTACTGCTTTCCAGGGGACCTCAAGAAATTTCCATTCTTTGCCTCCTAAAAAAACTATTTTTATTTGACTTTTGTTTCAATAAACTGTGCAAATTCTCAGCACCTAAAATCCACTCCTTCTATCAAATACGGTAGTTCAATATCCCTTAGAGTTGAAAGAAGTTCTATTTTTATACATAAATAAGAGGAAATTGTTTATCTGTAAAGGCTATCATATGTCAAAACAAAGTCAATTAACCCAATTAAACAATGTGTGCAGAAAGAAAGAAAGAAAAATAAAAGAAACAAAAGAAACAAATTTAAGTGGAATTGAACCAAACCAGAAGTTCGTGCTCTTTGTTCACATTCTTCATGTTCTTCACGCTAAGACTACTTCCTTCACACTCAGGGACTAAACAACCAACATAAATTTCATCAATAAGCAGAGTTAACTTGTCACCTAAGTGCAATCCGGAAGTATTAAAAGTAGGAGCTGAAAATATCTAACATGTTCTTTAATGGAAAAAATATCAGCATCTTTAATTATTAAAAAAAAGAATAAAAACTGTCATAGAGTAAAAACTGATGTATATTCCTACATCAAGGAAATATCAGTAAAAGCATTAAAAAAAAAACGCTCTCAAAACTCTGCTGAAATTATGGAAAGGGATAAAAAAATGAGGTCTAATGTTTAACTTTCTGGACCCTTCAGCAAGCATGTAAACGTGAATTTTCTTCTGTCATATCCTTGGGAAAGGCTCTGGGGGAATAGAACTGACTGTTCTCTGTTGTTTCCATAATAAATTAAGCTTGTGCAAATTTGGCTTGTTTTAAATTATTTGATCTTATGCTTTAGTTGATGATATTTACTGTGTCTGGAGAGATATTTACCTTTTTATAAATAAAGGAGCCTAAAACAAAATTGACCTTGTCCCACGCTGGGACTTAGTTTGGAGGTGAGCCATTCTTCCCGCGTTGAGCATTGCAGACAATCACAGATGGAGTTTGATTTCACACCTCACACTTGCCATTCCTGCAGGACCGCAGAACTGGGAGCTAGCTGCACTTGGGTTTGACGTGTGAAACCATGCCAAAACTGAGGCAGCAAAATTTAATTTTTCAAACGTGACCTTAATGTACACCTGTAGTTCAAGAACTTAGAATTAAAATCCTCTACTTAGATCACCTTTGCTCCAAAGTAATTTTTGTTTTTCTCTGGAATTCAATGTCCTTAATAATTCAGTTTAGCTAGTCACCTCACAAAAACACAGGCACATTTTTAATCCCTTCTTACTGCCTTTCTCAGTAAAAAACTGGCTAATAGAAACTCCAATAGGTTCTCAAACTGGCATTTGTAGAGATAGCTGATATCAAGCCAGCCATCGTTTCAGCGGCATTCTGGTGCATGAATTAGCTTTAGGAAAATGGTCAGTAGCATTTCTTCAGTTAGACCTTGTGTTGATTTCTATATGTCTGCACTGATTCATGACAGCTTTATTCCTTATAGTAACCTGTAGCATGGTGAAAAATAAAACTCATAGCTCCATGAATCTATTCTAAATAGACTTCTAATTTTTATCCTGAAAATCCCGAATCCTATTTTTACCCTGAATGTGCCTATCCAAAATAAAACCTAATATCGCTAACAACAATTTTAATATTGTTTTCTTCCTCAGAACCATTGAGCAGCTACACTATAGGGTCTTAAAACCAAAATGGAAAGTAGAACTGGTTAAGAAAATTCTCCATTCTATCATTTCAGGAAATATCTTGGGATTTCTAATCTGATGGACGGTTTTTTAATTCTTCATCCTTCATCCTTCATTCTTCATCATTCCAGGCAAGCATACTGTCTCCCACTACCATTCACCAGTGACTCTTTGGAAGTTCATCCTTCAACTCTGCTCGATATCATAATGGTATCACCAATGGTAACTGCTGTTAATGAGCTCTCCATAAAGCTTTGCATTGTTGCTTCCTTACTCTGAGATGACCAGAGAAGCTGGGGCTGCTAACTCAGAGTTCTACATTCACTTGCATTTATATTTTAATTGTCTTTATTTATTTGCTTTAAATTCTCTTCACACTCTGTGGTGTCAAGAATGTCTTATCAACTTTTTACTGATCTCTGTTTCTCAGGTGCCTGTCACTGCATGTGTTGTAAAACTGGCAGCTGTGTATACATGTGGCCAGGCTTAGCAGCTGCTTTTATAGGATAAGCCATGATATATATTCTGTATCTGAAATCAGATAAAAGCCCAAATCTATCAAGCATTTCGTTTTAAAGAAGCCTGTAATGAAGTTTACAGCAGATGTATTTATTAATGGTTTCATGAGCATGCTCTCAGCTCAAAATTCTCTGGATTTGGGATTACAATTAATTCGTTCACTCCAAAAGAAACACTCATTCATTTTATATTGGGTCTGCAATATATAATACTATGTTACTACACAATACTGCTACTGCCTGCAGCTCTCCAGATGTCATGGAAAAAGAGCTGCTGAAAATCTAACTGAGCCCGTCTGTCTTGTGCCTGTCACCCTGGAGCCTTGTGCTCATGTAAGACTCTTTCACAAGACTCTTTCTGATCTGAAAGTCAGATCTTGGTCAGATCTAGAAGCAAAAGGGGAAATCCCAGTGCTTCTCTCTAGCAAAGACACGCTAGAAGTCACAGATTGCCCAAATCTCCAAGAGTTGTCAGGATTTTGTCTACAATGCTAGTAGAGGCAACAACTCTAAATAAGAATTTGAACCTAAGTGGAAAGGAAAAGGCAAGCTAGCCATAAAATTAGTAGATGGTAAGGGAACATAATTATGAGTATTGTCACAAACAGCGTTTGCAACTCAGCAGCTGTCACAGCATTATTCGACACTTACTCTGGAGCACATGCAGGGATGGTGACCACACTGGAAAGAAGCAATCAGCTCCCTACAGGTCACATCCAGTGCTTTCTACAGCCCCGAGCTGTAGAAATACCTTGTTCTCTTTTCCTTAGTCTTCTTGGCTATTTCAGATCAGCCTCTGCTGTTCCAGGATTTATAACTTTTGGCAGAATTCAACAATGTTGCCTGATTAACACTCAACTGGCAAAAGGTGCCGTGCAGGGAGGGAGGTCAATGGTGTTAAGGTTTTGGGATAAGAACTCAGTGTTACTTACAAGTATATCAAAAAAAAAAAGAAAAGAAAAAGCAGAAAAAAACAATATGTGTAAATGGGAAAGGAAAACTTGAAGAAGGAGAATAATGCCCCAGCCTCTGTTTGAACATGACAAACACAGGAGAACAGAGCTAAAATATAAAGTCTAAAAGAATTACTATCTAGAGTTCTGTCAAATTGTCCCCTTAGGCTTTTCCTTGGTCCTTTTCAGCTCTCAAACTGACATTGACAAAGGAAGGTACAAAACACTTCAAGGCATATTTTGCTATCTGTACTCTTTCTTTCTTAGCTATACAGTAGAAGTGAACTTTTATAACTCAATAAGATTTAGACTATTAGATTTCTAGTCTTCTTTTTCTGTTGCATTTTTGATTTGTTTTGTTGTTTTCCTTTAATTTGTAATGGATAGGTCACTTCCTGACAAAGCTACAGGTGGCATTTTCAAAAGTCCTCATCAATGGTCTAATTCTTCTCTTGTTCAAGATAGTTTAAAGATCTGTGCTGAAATAACAAGTTCCACAAAGCTTCTTTTATTGGGGATGAAGACAAAACCTGGCATGAAGAGTAGGTTGCCCTCTCTATGCTTCAACGACATCATTTTTCTAACAAATTTGACACTCGTTCCAGCCAGATGTAGGACAGAGGCCCAACATTTTGGGGTATGGCTAACCCAACGCTACATGCCAGCTGCACTACAGTGTCTAAACCTCTTCAGAAAAATAAGGGGAATCATCCTAAGGGCTGCAGGAGATGATAGGAATCCTGAAGACCAATCACGAAATGCAAACTGCAACAGGCCGTAGGATTTATGGCAGAATAACTTAACAGTCATTTTGCTAAATTCTAGCATTTCCATAGATTAAATGTGCTCACCGCTGTCCCAGGAAAAAGTGTTTTTGTCTACAGCTAAGGTGGTTTATGGATACCTGGGGTTCAGTGGGTCTGGTCTGGACACATCGTGGATTCTGCTGGGCTTACCCAGCCCGTTTACTCCCTCAAGATACAAAAGAAGGAAAAATCCTGTTTTGCATCTTGGTCT
Organism: Crypturellus undulatus; assembly: GCA_013389825.1. Taxonomy (NCBI): domain Eukaryota; kingdom Metazoa; phylum Chordata; class Aves; order Tinamiformes; family Tinamidae; genus Crypturellus; species Crypturellus undulatus. Next base: position 4 of record VWPW01005270.1, on the reverse strand, counting down.
CTCT
>VWPW01005269.1:44693-82038 GCA_013389825.1 Crypturellus undulatus | reverse complement strand
TTCGCGTGGACATCAGAAACAGCAAGAAGCCCGTCCAGCAGACGCCGTGGACCCTGAGGATCTGAAGAGAGGCCGTGACTTTCACCTCCTCCACAAGCGCCGTGGAGCTGAAGAGGTTGTGGAGCTTGCGTTGCCTGGGCCGTTTCCCAAGAGCCCATGGGTCCTGCTGGCTCTGGACATCCCACAGGGCACGTTGCTGGCACACTGCCCCTACCACGTTCGCGCTGTGGGAAGCGGCAAAAATGCCAGGTGGAGCACTAAGAGCACTTGTTCTTCCATGGGCTGCAAACTGTTCTTCAACTGTTCCTCAGGCTCACTACAAAAGCGAAGGACTGGCGCAGTATTCCTTGGACTAAATCGGGGCAAGGAGATGTCGAAGTGGCAATTAAAAGCGCCGCGCTTAAAGAAACGAGGCAAATCAGCAGAACAGAACCACCAATTTTCATTTCAACATTATTACACGTCTCTTAATTAGAACAGATGTCTCCCTAATCTGTATGGAACAGAAGAGGACATGGGAGGTCTGAAATACTGGCGCCTCCACCAGGATCCCATTAATTCCCATGTTCTGACAGCAAACCTACGGCCTCCGATTGCACTCAGCTGAAGGACTTGGCAAGCCTGAATGCAAACCGTGGCTTCATGTGCAGTATCCAGAGCTCAGCTGAAATCATTTTGTCTCCCTTCCACCTGCAAACACTGCATTTATCCCACCATGTGCTGAGACTGCTCAGGAACTACAAGCTTTGCCACACACTTTTAAGCTGTGTTTTACGCTGCTGGGAGTCCCTGTTTCACTGATTTTGCTCACAGAGACTCCACCAGTCACCCAAGTTTGGTAAGCTCTTTAATGGCAAGCGAATGGTGTTAACTACACTGCTGCTTTGGTGCCTGGGTGCTGGGGGAGGAAGGGCAAGAGGGAGGACAGGACAGGCTGCTGTGGGCAAGGAAACAGGTCTCATCCCCCAGAAAACCATGTACACCTGCCCCAGCCATCGGATGCCAACGATGCAACTAGCGGGGCTCAGAAGTCCACTAATGCCCAGGGGCCCAGACTCTGGCCTCAGAGCGTTTCCTAGCTGAGGTAACAAGCAGATTTAAAGAGCAGCCTCCGTCACCATCTGTTTTTTGTGAGTATTTGCCTGTAATAGCCATGGGCTTCATTCACCCCTGGCTTCCTAGTGAAAGGTGGAAAGATGTTGGAAGAGGCTGGGAGTCGGTCCTACACGGCAGTTTTCTGCGTAATCCGCCCCAGGTCATGGAGGCAGAAATTCCCACCAGAAGCAGCATTTCTAGGAGCAGCTTCCCAAAGCACAGTGCTAGACAAGGAGGGAGGTCTCACGGGAGGCTGAGGCTGAGCTGGAGAAGCCTACCAGGGTTCAGGGTCATCATGCTGTGGGGCACATCATCCCGCACATCTCTGCTAGGAAACGGTTTGCAAATTTTGTCTCTCCAATTGGATGTCTGCATCGCAAGCAAGTTCCTTAGGAGATTTTTACTCAGCACCTAATAAAACTGCTTCCTGTTCCCCAGTAGTTGCTCCTTACATATTCATGCAATATCATAAATAATAATGCCAGGGAAGAAAGAAGGCTTTTCTCCAGCCCTTCTTTCCACCTTCCCCATCTCAACACATTCACCAAGCAAGATATTATCATAAAAACACTCCTGAGGAAAAGGTCCTAGTAATTTAGAGATTTTATAAACCGCATAGGTTCAATAAGCAGATCCTATACAGGACGGTTTAGGTTGCCTGAGAAACCCCAGCATCTCTCGGAAAGGCTCCTTTTCCACTCCTGCCCCTGCTACCTGAACAGCTGCTGCATCTCTGGGCTCTCCTCAGGCATCCCATGTATTTCTGATCCCCCCAACAGCGCTCGGCTCACTGCGCTCATGCGACGCGCGTTCAGATACGCCAGCTCTGCAAGAGCCTCTGCTCTGCGTGGTGATATTTAGCTAGAATGGGAAATGCCTGTGAGAGAAGAGCTTGGGAGGAGAAGGGATCCCACGTGTCCCCTCTCACTAATGCCTTGCTTTGGGGACGGGCAATGATAATGCATCTCTCTAGATCTACGCATCTCTTTAGATCTAAAAGCACTTCAGACACTGGTGGGCAAATACTAATGGCCCCTTTTACAAAAAAGGCTCAAGGTTGGATTTTCAAAGGAGCTACCCCTCTCCCACTGTAATTCCTGGAGGCCTGGATGTGTAATTCCCGGAGGCTGCCTTGAATCCCAGCCTCTGAGAGGTACCCAAAGCTCAAAGCCAGGCAACGGCAGAGCTCTGAATCCAAATTCTTCCCTCCCTCCCCAGAACGGCAAGTGTTTGCACGTGTCTGCAAAACCAGCATCTCCATCGGGCAGCCCGGCCACGGGTCACGCTGCCCCAGCTCGTGGCCAACCTCAAAACGTGGCCGGAGTGAGGGAAAAATAAAATACAAATGAAATATATCTCGCGATGCTACTAAAACAGTTTCTTGCATCATTCGGTAAGTATGCAACAAGCAAGATGATAATACAGCAACGTATTTGGTCGAGGCCTAAGCAATCAATATCTTTTCCTTTTGATAAAATACATTCTATATTAATGCTCAGTCACAATTAATACACAGCCCTCGCTCGAACCCCCCTTGCTGTCTTCAGCAGGGCTGTTGCATGCGTGGCGGCGGCGGAAGGATCCCCCCGTGCTATGGAGCAATCACTCAAGCGGCATATGGCATTCCAAAACCAAAAAAAAAAGAGTTAATTAATACAGAAAATAATTTATCTACATAATTTACAGCTTTATGTTTGCTTACAACCATAATAATGCTCAACCGCATCATTTACACATCAGTCAAAATGCAGGCAAAGGTAGCAAAGTGCAGTGCACATTATAATCTGTGTGCAGTTACTAAGCACTGGATCTCCTAATCTCTCCTCATTTCATGAATTCCCGCTTAGTCCCACCATAATCCAGAGCCCGATTCTCCACCACCGTGAGGCTCATGGGCTCGACCCCTAACAGCACGTGGGCCCGTTCAGCCACACTGGCACCTCCATCCGGAGCCCTTAGCACCTCCGGGAAGGGACAAGGAGCCTCAGGCTGCGCATTCCCACCTGCACCGTGGTATCCTTTTTAGCTGGAGAGGGGAAAAAATATATATAAAAAAAAGAAAAATAAAACCCTTAGGGACTTAAAGCAGGGATGGAAACCACTGGTCTTGCACTTTATTTTAGTAAGCAAAAAGCCTATGGCTGCTGTACAGTGTTATACAACGAACTGGCACAGTTCTCACGTCACTAGTCCATAGGAAATGTGTTGCGACTATCGGGTGCGTGCCGGCATGCCGAAAGGATGTACAAAGGGTGCCTAAGGTCTCGTCCTCTTCCCCTGTTTCAGTGGTCTTAAGCTCAGACTTTTACAGTGTTGCAGACGCTTTGGAGCGTCCTCAGATACCAAACACCGTCCTGGTTACGTAAGGTCTTTGCCTCAGGCTGCAAGTGAATCAAGTGCTGCACATCTCTCAGGCCATCCCCAGAAATGTAAACCCCCGAGAAAACTTATCCCCTTTAACAAGCGTGAACATGAAGTCTTTTAAAAATCTACTGAAGAGGAAACCTTGCTAACAACGGTTTTCAATATGGTGCGAGTTGTTTCTGGGAGCTGTCCGAGTATTTGCTCTTCGTTCACATTCTGTTTTTGTGAAGTTAATTCTCTGTAAAAGGGCTTTTGGAGCATGTGACCTTCATTTCACGATTTTAAAAACTTTGGAAAAAACGTGTACGTTTAGAAACATTTTGTTTGCCTATGGAAAACAGCTGCATCCCAACAGAACCCCTTGGTTTCTAGTATCTTCAGTACAAAAGGCAAGTTATTAAAGAGACCCTGTTTCTTCACTGGATGGCACTCACTGGAGTCACTTGGATCTACGCAAAGTAGGTATAAAATACGAGGGGTCTTATTGCCCCTTACACCAAGGCCTCCTCAAATCACTCTGGGGAGCAAGTCCAAGCAGAAGAAACCCCTCTGCTTCACTAGCTGTTACATGGGCTGAAGCCTGGTAGTGCAAAGGGGCTGCAAAGTGGTCGTGAGGTACCTCTGTGGTCCCCGGGAGGCTTTTCTACCTCTCCAAAGCAACACAGTGGCCTTACTGTTAAGAGACAGGTCTTGCCCTTCTGCTTGGGTAGTGTTTTAGGTCTCCTCCAAAGAGGCATAAATGCCCCAGTTTGGTCAAAGACTATTTACACGGAGGCCCGGCGCGAGGAAGAAGTCCAGCGTGATTTCAAGAGCCAGGTGCTGGTTCATACCCCTATGGCTTCAAAGTTAAGTTGCACTTCAACTCAGGAGATTGCAAGATTGGAATAACAATTCAGCAACATACTAAAAACAGCGAAGCTTAAAGTTGGTTTTCTTGCAGAAGTGGCATATGTAATGGAGATTTTCAATTGCTTCAATTTGTCCCAAAATAGCATTTGGCTTTGGATCGATTGGTGTCAAAGTAATGAGGTTGCTCGCAATGCGTACGGTTGATGAGAGCTTTCATTACGCCCCGTGATTAATCCAGCACTTGTAAAATTCAAGTGCTGGTAAAATGTCATTAATGAGTCGCCTACAAACACTCAACACGGATTTCCCACTTCCCGTTATTTTCATGCAGCCTCTATGCGCACTTCTGCAGTACTGACCACTATCAAACTAGTGTTTTTCAGAAGAAAGCTCTCAAAGTGCAGTACTTGGCCTGGTAGTACAGAGTCAAAAAGAAAGTCATAGTTGTTGAACTAAAAAGAAAAGCGCAGATTGCACTTACTCTCTGCGTTAACTTCCTCAGTAAGCTCCTACATTCAAAGTACCCTACATTCACGCCAGTGAATGTTACTCTCTAATACAAACCAAGGAGACAGTCAGCAACGAGACTACTTCTAAACTGATAGTGGCAGAACGCTACCAAGACAACTCCATAGAAACCCCACTGAAGCAGGAGCGAAATTCAGGTCACTTCTCAGCAAAGCTCATCACAGCTTGGTTGGTTGGTTGGTTGGTTGGTTGGTTGAGCCGTTGTTAAGACTTTTACCCTGGGAGCCCGATATCCCAGCGTGAGGTGCTAATTCAAATAGGCTAACGTGGGACCACCTGGTGACCCCACCTGGCACCAAGGGGTTCCAAATTTTCTAGCTTCTCGGAAAATTACTGCTGACTGACACCCATTTGTTGGTGATCGGCTTCTGGCTCCTCTTCTTCCACATCCGCGTTGTATTCCTCGAACGCATCATCATCGACATCCGGAAGCCCAAGTAACTACAAGGAAAAGAAAATACTGTGTAATAGTGCGTGGCCCACTCGTGCAATTTCACCACAATTTTCCATAAAATACCTAGATGCCATTTCTCGAAAACTGCAATTCCTAGAATAATAGTATTACATGACTCTGTCCTTCACGTGGGAGATTGGAAAATGCAGCTTCACACCAAATTAAGTGCTCAGGGACCGGAAGATAAATAAAACCCAAGCAAAGCACTTTCAGAAAGCTTTGTGTTTTTCCCTGAGGTCATATCACAATTTTATGAGTGTTTAGACTTGGCAGTGGTTTCGCTTCAAGAAGAACCATGATAATATTGTAGCACTAGCTAACTCAGTTTAAAACCGTGTTCAGTAACCCTATAAAAGACAAAAAAAAGAAAGCATCGAAGAGATAAGTGGCTAGTACGGGGCAGGGAGAGGGTACCTAAAGACTGAAGATCCCACCACATGAGTGCTTCTCTTGAACCCTCATCTCCATCGCTCCACATGAAGGTTTGCACGCGGGGTGTAGTGAGCTCAGGGAGAAATTCAACTCAAGGGTTGCCCAATTCCCTTTAAATGTCTTCAGATCGCATTTGGGCTCCTGAAAACCTGCCAACCCACCTTCCTTGGACAACGCTTCGATGCTGCCACTCGGATTACTGCAACGGCACTTGTTGGCTGACAGGAAAAGCAGCAAATACAAACGGTTGAACTTTTCCCCTCTCCTCCAAAAGGTTGCCAAGCCAACACAAACGAGAGACAGATAAACCAAATAACAGTCAAAATAATGCATCTGTTCTGGAAATCTCTCATGAGGAGCCTCCATAAGCTGCTATTAATATCTACCGAGCAAAACCATAAGCCAGGCATTATTGGGAATACTGTGTATGGAGCTGCCAGGGCAGGCGCGCGCAAGCCCCTGTTTGGGAGCAACACAGCTGTTCTCCCACAAAAGAGACAAAACCCAGAAAAAACAGGAGGAGGGCGACGCTCCCTAGGTGGCAGGAAAGCGAGAAGGTGGCAGGAAGGTTGATTTCTAAGGATCTAAATGCATTTTGTCCGCTATCACCATTTCAAAATGAGCCAGTGGATGCAAACGCAATACATGGAATGAGTCTCCAGTCGTATTTTTTACTGGCACTACAAAAAAAGCAGGTTTTGTGTTGCAGGGGATTTTGGCAGTGAACTGGAAGGAGAATTTGCTGACTAAACCCCTCCTTCGTATTTTAAAAATACTTCTGGAGAGACCCCAAGCTGAAAATGTTCTTGTTTTCTTTACAGAAAAAAGCGTAAAGAACCCTATTTGTATGGATTTTTTTCAATCAAATGTTTAACTTAATGTGAAACTACCTGGTTCATTTTCAGAATTTGGGGGTTTCGTTTCATTTGGAAGCTAAAATTAAAACATGCAGCTCTTTAAATGCAAAAACAAGGCCTCTAGGCATTTTTATCCATCAGTATTTTTTTCTTTCTAAATTGATTCCGGGTATTCAGTGTATTCAAATTAAATTTGTGTCTTGTATTGCTCAGTTTGGCAGAAAGAGCTTTGATGGCTTCTATTTTTTTTTTCCTGTCCAGCTTTAGTTATAAAAGAGACCTCCTGCTCCGTGATGGAGATCCCATCAACAGCCCAAGGTCTCCCACCATCACTCATTATATTCTGCATTGCAGGAGCAAATCAACCACGGGTTTGACCCCAGCAAGGATGAGGGTCCAACATGCTGGCATCTGTGCAAACATCTGCACCAAAACAGGAGGAGGGAGGATAAAGCTTGGGGCACAACAAGAAGGTTAAGGTGGTGCTAGGGAATCCCATGCTGACTCCCACATCGTCTTCTTTCAAACGTAGTTTCTGCTTCTAAGACGTATCTAGCACATGCTTTCCAGCGTCAGCTACGGAGCACACTGAATGAGAGCTCAATGGAAAGTAAAAATGAGGAGGAAAGAGGCAAAACATGAAGTGTGCAAAGAGAGCAGATCTGCGGGCCAAATGGGCAAGGAGAGCAATAAAAGACGGTGGGACGTGCAGGGAGATGGCGAGGAAGCGATGCAAAGACAGCCCCAACTTTATGTATTTTTTCAGGCCAAGTTATCCGTCTGTTAGGTAGTTTTTTGGAGGGATGTCACCGGTTTAGCGGTGCATAAGAGAGAGAATGTGGCTGTGTTGAATCTTGGTGTGAAGGAACGAAGCTCTAGGCAGATGGGCTTACAAGTGCGAGCACGGACACCTCTGCCTGCTCCCAGGCACTGAAATGGCACGACAGAAACCAGGGTTCCCGAAGAGCTAGGACACGCGGATGCGAGTAGCTCATTTCCTCAAGAGGCAGCAAGAAACCATGGAAGCAGTGAGCTTAGATGGAAGACGAGAAGTGTTCCCCAACAGAACAACACCAACAGAAGCGTTTACCATTTTCACCAAATGGTAAAAATACTGGCTCCTTCTCCACATCCCAAACTGAGCAGCCAGCATCATTAGACACTTCAGAAGAGCGTGATCTGACCTTCAGCATACAACTGTTCTCTCTTTCTTTCCTTTTTCCAAGCTGAGATTTGCCAGACGGGTCTTTGACGGAGGACTTTGGATAGCGGAGCAGAACTGCACTGCCAACGCGCTCCTACACAGCGCTTACTTCATTAACGAAACAGGTCTAAAACAGAAACGACAGCGGGCAGGAGGAAGCAATGCCAAGGAAACAGTCCCCCAGTATCGATAAAAAAAAAGTAATTTTGTTTTTGTTTTTTTATGGCAAATGCATGAGAGGGCATCAAATTACTTTGCCTTATATCTGTTGCAACACGCTTCAATTTTTCAAAGCTATCCTACTTTTTTATAACAATTACAATGAGAGAAAAATGTCGATATGTTTCCTATTAGACTTGTCTACATAGAACCACGCACTGAATGATAAAACTGCTTTCCCTCGACCAATGCAAACCTCTTGACAGTGGGTTAAAGAAAACCCAGGAAAACTGATTGTGCGCAGATATATCCAAGAGAAAATGAAGAGGTGCTTGATTATAGCCTCTGGTGATTGAGGGCACAGTTCTCAAGCAGACAAAAGCATAACAAAATTCATCAATGAGGAAGCAGAAACAGATAAATTCAGATTAGATGAAATCTGATGTATTTTAGGAGAGGGTCCAGACTGAGGTACCACGTCACCTCTTCTAGCTTTGAATCTTCTTACTCTTAGGAAGAGCTTAACGTGGTTTCACCAAAGCCAATTTCTCATCAGCTTAAGTTACGCTGAAGTAAATGTGGTTTGAAATGAAAGAAGTGATTTGTGCCAGTTTAATTAAGTCTTTGCGCCATCCTCTCTAGTTAAACCAGTGGAAGTTTCTCCTCTAAGACACAGCTCTTTTGAGTGGGAGAAAAGAGTTATGAGGATTCAAGAGCTGCACGTAATCCTGGGAAACGTATTTATATTTTCATATGTTTTCAAAATTACAAGCAGTTGTACTGATGGATCAGCTTTCCAGTCCTTTCTAAGAAAAGTGTGCATCTGCTCTATTTATTTTCAGTCTCTCAAAGGCCTCTTTAAAATGATGTTCTTTTATGCGAGCCAGCTGGGGCTGTTTGCAGCAACGCAGGGCTGTAACAGGGAACAGAGGGAGGCCCCGTGATTTTGTATCAGCACTCCGGGCCCTCCCTTTTGCTCCAAATACTTGTGATAAATTTGCAGTCTTCTTGATTATCCAGCCAAAAAAAATAAAAAAAAGAGAGAAGAGGAAAAACTCTCTACATTTTCAGTTAAATTTTAAAAAGTGCAGTGGTCAGCTTTACCATGGGCCTCAGGGGAANAGGCCTCTTTAAAATGATGTTCTTTTATGCGAGCCAGCTGGGGCTGTTTGCTGCAACGCAGGGCTGTAACAGGGAACAGAGGGAGGCCCCGTGATTTTGTATCAGCACTCCGGGCCCTCCCTTTTGCTCCAAATACTTGTGATAAATTTGCAGTCTTCTTGATTATCCAGCCAAAAAAAGAGAAGAAGAAATATTGTCTACATTTTCAGTTAAATTTAAAAAGTACAGTGGTCAGCTTTACCATGGGCGTCAGGGGAAACGCGGGGAGAAGACGACATGAGCAACGAGCCTCTGCTTTTCGTTGCACCACAGGCAAAAGGAGAAATTGTGCCAGGATGGGGGATTTGGCAGACCAAGGATGCGGGAAGGACTAGGACCAGCCTAACTCACGCACCTCAGCCCGACCAAACACAGCCCAAATCTGAGTGTTTAGCAAGAAGAGGAGGTTGAGCAGCAGAATACAAACACTTTTCCTGCAAGACCCAGTGGCCACTCTGCTCTCTCTTCCCAAGGAGGGACTAACCCAGCATTTTCAAGCATGAACCACCCCAACGATAAAATCTAAATGTCTCACTTGGGCCCGCTGTGGGGTGGAGTATCTAAAATAATAATAAGAAAAGGAGGCACTCACAGGTCTGAAGGATTTGAAGACTTTTTCCAGCACTTCGTGGAGGGTCTTCTTCCCGCAGGAGGAGATGTAGTCCTGCGCGAGCTGCAGGAAGGGCAGGCAGTCCTCGCTCTCGCTCCACACGTGCTGCAGCAACAGAAGGACGCAGAGGCGTTAGCGGGCGCGCGTTTTGCGGGGCGCCGCGTTGCAAACGCAAACCCAAAGGATTTGGGTTTCGTTAACGCAGTGAATCGGAGCACGGGGAAATCAACCACCGCAAGAGAAGGCTTCCCGTGACCGCGCGGGCGGCGAAGAGTGGGCGCTCTTCCCTCCACCGGGGATATCCGTCCCCGCTCGCTCCTGCTCGGGAGAGGGGCAGCTCGGATAAGGACACAGAGGGTCTCTCTGAAGCTTAGCTAGCACTAAGGGAAGAGTGAAGATCGCAGACGTTTCAGTGCCTTGCATAAAACCTGCTTGCTGCCTACCTGCCAGGGACGGACCTTTATGGTGATGCGTACTTAACATCACCCAGGCTGCCTCTTTGAGACAAAAAGGATAAACATCTTCCCACTAACCTTGGTAGATCCCCATTTTCTTCACTGCCTGTTGCATTCAGCAAGCAGAAATGCAGTGAAAAAAAAAAAACAAACCAAAAAGCTGTCTGACTGAATAGGTTCTGCCCTTTCCGTGATACCCAGCATCATCTCTGACCACTCCAGCAATAAAAATCGGTTATTTACAGCCTTGCCAGCAATCACAGACACATACCACTAGTCTCATGATATTTTATGCCATCTTAGAGCCGTGGGTCTTGTAGTCCTATAAATATACAGCCAGATCTCAATTTTTGTCTACAAAAAAACCACCCCAGAAACAAACAAGAAACACAAAAAATAAACAGGACTTTGCAATTTCCATGACCTAAAAAGGCAAAAAATACCTTAAACGAACTCAAATGAACCCTCTTTAAAACATCAAATGAACTTTCTTAAAATTGCAATGTTATAAGAACAAGCCTTGAGATTCTGGAGGTCTGACTCATGATTTCTTAATACTTGAGGTTAGCAATAACCCTTTTATTGCTTCCAGCCCTTACGAGACAAACTTAAGAGCTTTACGGACTGGCAGCTCACGAATTGTGCTACACTTTCTGCTGTTGTTTACCCACAACCCATTAAAAATGGTTCTTTGGAGAGAGGGATGTTTTTCCCATAGCACGGTAAGGCGAGAGGCACGTAAGGCGTCCAGCAACCTCCACATCTGCAGAAGATTTAGAACTTTGGCTATAGGAACAGCTCGCGACGCAAGGTCTCACCCGCCCTGGCGCTGGCCTCCCGCTTGGAAAAGGTCTGATTTCCTCTCCTGGAAGAGGGAAAGGCCACAGCAAAGAGCAGAGCGGTGTCACCTCCCGCTCCGTGGCCGTCGGGCGCTGAACTGCACCGCTCGGACCCACGCGTCTCCTGAGGAACCCGCGGGGGAACTCCCAGAAATAACAAAACTAACGTAATGTGAGGACTCGGCTCCTGCTAGGGAAGTTGGAGCACTCAGTAAAGCACACGTATGCGGATGCCTTCCCTGGAAAAAACCCCTTGGTGCCCTAGTGTCTGTGCAGGGGGAGAAGGGGCTGCTGGCCCTGGGCAACCCGTCCTGGTTGTCATTCCTCTGCTTTTGATAGGAGCGAGCGCTGCCCGGTGACTTGGTCACTCCCCAGGTGACCCTTTCCTCCCCAGCCTGGCTCCTCCTAAAGTATATGACAGGAATTGGTTATCAGCATCAACGAGGTGTCATAAAAAGCAGGTGGTAAGGAACAGCGTCTCACCCCTCACCACGTGGTTTATGGCTACACAGCAAGTTCAGTTAAATTTTGGGGGGAGAACAGCATAAACCTCAGAAGCTAATGACACATAATTTAGCCGAATAAAATGCTGACGCAGTAAGGTTCCCGGGACCGGGCAGTTCTGAAAACGCCAGGAGTCACCTAGGTGCATCCTTTGCATCCTTAGCATGTCGAAAGGACGCGGCCCAAAGGTACCTCTTCACGAAGCCAAAATTGTCAGACTTTTGTGATGTCTGATTTAACGCAGGATGCAAAGTTCTTCTCCTCCAGACTGTTTCTTGGCAACCTTTCCATGTCTTTCTCCTCCTCCCTTCTAGGCTCGTCATGATCATCATTTCCTCCCTACGAGTGAGGAGTTATCATGGACTTCTCCAGCACCTCCTACGTAGCTCTTTAAGTCACCTTATTATGAAATGAACACGTAAAGAAAGGGAATATCAAGCCTCAGATGCTGACCAAATGTGAGGCCTCTTTATCAGATTCAGGGAGTGTAAAAAGGCCACAAAGTGTTTATATTGACTCACTTTCACGCTCCTTCGTGTTACCAGGGCCAGGAAACAAGGCCCACGTGCACAGGAGGATCAATTCCTTGCTTGCACCAAGACTCCTTAAAATAAAATTTAGTTTGTATGCGCAGGTAGAAGGGAGAATACCTTCCAAAACGATAAGAAAACAACAACAACAACAACAACATGCCTTTCAGGAAAATACGAGAGTCAAGCTGGGAGCATAAATGGAGCCCCACAGCACACCAGGAGCAGCAAACAAGATGCTGGGGAATCCGCTCATTAGCGGCCCTTAATCACATTAAAGAGACACCATCAGCAGGAAAAGAATTAAGAGCAACACCTATCTGCCTCTCTTAAGAGTATTATTACTACACCACAAAAAAAAAAAGTGATCAAGTAATTATGCCAAGGAGGGTAGGAGAAGACACGGGCTCTGGTTTTCCTGCTGCTGACGTTCTGCATCTGACAGCGGTCACTCCGTTTTACTACTGGCGGCTTTGGGTGGGCATGGGGCAACCCTGGGATGGAAATATTTGCCAAAAAAATAAATAAAAATAAAAATAAGAAAAAAAGGAAAATGCAGTTGTAAGCCCCCAAAACCGGCTGTACCCCGGTGGGTCCTGCTGCTCTGCGGGGCGACGCTCGCCCAGGGATGCTCCTCTGGTGCCCGCGAAGCCCTGACGGGTCCCCAGCACCTTCCCACCCCGCTTACCTGCGGGAAAGGGACTAAGTGGATTTGTCCGGAGGGGCCAGGATGGAGTACGGTTGCCCCGGGATGGGAAGGTGCGGCAGCTTTTCCGCAATTATGTCCCGTGCTCGGAGCGGTTAAACCCGTGCCTACGCTCAGCGTGAATACAGGAACACACGGAACCGGCGCGGCGGGCGAGCAACCATCCTCCCATCCTCCGGGGATGCGGGCAGCGGCTGCCCGCACCGGGGCACGCGGCACCGGGACCCGGACCGGGACCGGGACCGGGACCGGGGCCGGGCGGAGGGCAGGGGCGGCCGCTCCGTCCCGACTCCATTTTATCGCCGCCCGCTCTCCATTTGCCGCGGCGGCCCCTGCCCGTGCGGGGGGCAGCGGCGCTGGGGGGCGGCTCTGCCCCGCGGCCCCGCGCCCCCCAAGCCGGTCCGCAGCGGCGAGGAGGAGGAGGAGGAGGAGGAAGGGAGGGAGGAAGGAGGGATGGGGAGGGGGGGCACTCACGAAGCTGTCGCCGCAGGCGGCGTCCGGGCAGAGCACGTAGAAGGAGACGCCGGGCTCGGCGTAGAAGTCCATGCGGCGCTCGCTCTCCTCGGCCGCGATGAGCTGGAAGGGCGTGCGGGCGCACCAGCGCTCCGCGGCCTCGGCCAGCGCCTCGAAAGCCATCGCTGCCGCCCGCCCTCCTTCCCTCCCCGCGGCCCGCCCGGCCCGCCCGCTCCGAGCGCCGCCCCGCGCCGTGGCACAGCCCCGCGGTGCCGCCGAGCGAGCGGCTCGGTTCGCCCTTTGCGTTGGGCTGGTTCTCGGCCGGCGCTCAGGGGGCTCCCCACGGGTGACAGGGGACACGGGCGCTCGCGCGGCCACGTGCGGTCAGCGGCCTCCGCGCCCTTCGCGGCTCCGCGCGCCGCGTGGGCAGAGCCCGTGTTACCTACCGCGCGCACCCGTCCTACACGTTGGTTACTCGGTACCAGCATCACCTGAGTGCTGCCAAAATACTCAATAAGGGCATGGTGGGATCTGACGCCTCTCCAGAAGGTCTGGGCAGGGAATTGTGTTCGTCTTGTCTTCAAGAGGCATGGGAGGCCTCGGCTGCCGCTTTCCTGGGGGTTTTTTAAGCCATGGCCGTGGCAAAGGGCACGGAGCAAAGCACAAGGTGCCGCGAGCGAGCGGAGCCGCCAAGGGCTGGTGCAGGGAACGTGGCCGGCCTGGAACACACATGGTGCCAACTTTGGGTTGAGAGGTCTAATATCTAGTAGGGAGTAAACGTGTCGTTGCGCCCTGGGAATCCTCCCGCGCTCCCTTTGAAGTCCTTTTGGAGACGTCCTATTGCTCGGGCTGCAAAAAAATGAGCAGGTTGGAGGGAAGATCTGCGCTCTGAGAAAAACAGAAAGCTAGAAGGTTTCTCCAGTGCTGCTGCTGCTGCCTTTTCCAGCATATGAGTTTACAAAATAAATAAATAAATAAACTAACAAACAACCCCCCAAGCCCGTCCTCCTCCAAGCCTCTACTTTCTAGGAATAGAAAAATCCCATTGGGAAGGTGAGGGGGGCATCTGTTGCGGCCGTGCAGACCGGGTGCCTCTGCTGCTCCTAGTGCATTGGCCCTTTCCTTCCAGACCCGCGGGATACCCAGACTTGGGATTTTAACCGCAGCGATTTATTTTCCTTCCAGAGGGCTGCACGGAACACGGGAAAACTGCTTGGTGAGCACAGAGGGTGCAGGAGCGAGCGCCGGCGCGAACGGACACAGCCGGAGCCACGGCAGCCGCTACTTGATCGTGTGTTATTATTCAGCATGATTCATGTATTAACTCTGCAGCGAGACCGCGTGAAGCACAATGGTAACCTTCTGGGATGAAGCAGTGTTTCTTAAGGTTTTTATCCCGGTGTTTTCGCACGGCCGAGGAGCGGGAAGGGGCCCGCGCAGCAGCGGTGCTTCGGGCAGCTCAGGAGAGCGTCCCCGAGCCTGAGCTCGGCGCTGGAGAAGAATCAGGCTCCATTCCGGGGATAAAGCAGCCTCGGGAACACCGGTTTGCAGCAGAACAACTGGGCTTTGGGAGGTGGCGTCCGTGTCTCACACGGTGAATTCAACCAGGATCTTTTCCCCCCGTGGAAACTGGTGACACCCCCTGTCTTAGGGTCCGTTGCTCCACGTCGAGAAGGGGGACCCCAGGGGTGGTCCCCGTCCCTCCCCTTCCTTCTGCTTTCTGTCCGCTCCGCATCCCCAAGCAGCCAGCGCTCTGGCCGCATCCACCAGCAGCTGCGGTCCTAGGTCTGCCCCTCACGCCGGCACCGGCAGCTTCGGACGGACACCCGGCTTCAGGCCGTCCAGGGAGCCAGGACACGTCTGCAATCCCGAGGCACACTCAAAGCACTGAAATAAAATAATAAAATCAAAAAATCAAACCCCACAGGCTGCTGACTACAGTATGTGATCACTGTTTTCCCGAACAGATGCTTGGTTATTTTTGTTAGTGATTCTGATGTCTGGCAGCAGAAGAATGCTAAGAAAGTATCAAAGCGATGAAGGAAGGAGCCGGCTTCCAAGTTGCCAAGGAGCGATGGCAGAACCTGCAGGCGGTTGGAGCTGGAGCAGCGGCCAGCTGCTCGCGTTGGCCTCCTTTCCTGTAAATTTCTACAGTACTTTGCCCCCCCCCAAAACCCCCATACACGTGCTGGAAACAAGGGTACTGCAAAGTAAAGAGAGAATGCTAAGAGGGAGTGAGGTAGAGGAACAGGGAGGGANGCTGGAAACAAGGGTACTGCAAAGTAAAAAGGAGCGTAAGTAGGAGGAACAGGAAGGAACAGCTAAACGGACACTTTGCCTTTCCAACGCTCGCCCATCTCGCATAAGCCAGGACTAGGATTCAGTCAGTGGCTCCTTGCAAGGACAGGATTTGGGTGTACAGGAGACGCTCACTCAGCACCCTTAAACTTACACATCTGTCCCGATGATTCTGCGACACCTCGATTTTTGTTTTTAAGGCAAACTTCAGCAATGATCCTCTCCTTTCCTACCACGTATATTTCAGCATGTATACATATCCAAAAACCTGACCAAGCAGGTCATGTGTGTCTAACATGGCATCACTGACCACCTTGAGCCAAAGAGGAGACCTGGTGCTAGGAGCACGAGCCCTCAGCTCACCGAGGGGACCACAGCTCAGCGGCCCTGTTAGCCACAGAATCCCAGAATGGTTGAGGCTGGAACGGACCTCTAGAGATCATCACCCCCTGCTCCAGCAGGGACACCAGAGCAGGGGCACAGGGTGGCATCCAGGTGGGTTTGAAGATCTCCAGAGCAGGAGCCTCCACAGCCTCTCTGGGCAGCCTGGGCCAGGGCTCGGGCACCCTCATAGCAAACAAGCTCTTCCTCACATGGAGGTGGAACTGCCTCTGTTTCAACTTGCATCCATTACCCCTTGTCCTGTTTTCACTGGTCACCACGGAGAAGAGCCTGGCCCCTTCCTCCCTACGTTCCCCGCTCAGGTACTTGACCATGTTGATCAAATCTCCTCTCAGTCTTTCAGTCTTCTCCAGGCTGAACAGCCCCAGCTCGCTCAGTCTTTCCTCATACAGATGCTCCAGTCCCTTCATCATCTTCGTGTCTCTCCGCTGGACCCCCTCCAGCAGCTCCACGTCCCTCTTGTCCTGGGCAGCCCAGAACTGCCCCAACACTCCAGGTGCGACCACACCAGAGCTGGGCAGAGGGGCAGGATCCCCTCCCTCGAGATCCGTAAGGTCTCTGCTCCAGCCACGAGCAGCAGAGCCCTAACATGGTGAAGCAGGGACGGCTCCTGAAGTAACTGTTCTCCATTGCAAGTAATTCCAGGCTGCATTTCTTTTAGCNGCCCAGAACTGCCCCAACACTCCAGGTGCGACCACACCAGAGCTGGGCAGAGGCGCAGGATCCCCTCCCGCGAGATCCGTAAGGTCTCTGCTCCAGCCACGAGCAGCAGAGCCCTAACACGGTGAAGCAGGGGCGGCTCCTGAAGTAACTGCTCTCCATTGCAATTCCAGGCTACATTTCTTTTAGTTTCCCAATTTTAATAGGGAAAAAAGACAACACGCAGGGCCTGTTGAGCTTCATTTTTTATTCAAACAAATGGACTTGGAAGGAGGGAGAAAACAAGCTCTAACGCTTTGCACAGCAAATTATTTTTATATGTAACTCCAAACAGCCATGTTTAGTCTGTAATAAAGCAAACTGTGCAGACCAACTTAGGCACAGCATCTCCGAAATAGGTGCATTGCCCACAACGAAGCTTTGAGCTATTCCTAGCAGGTACCTGCTTCACAAACGCCGGAGGAAATGAGCAATGTTTTCCTATCACCAGGCTGCGTTTGCTGGCGCGGTTTCGGCAAGGTTACACCGCCGAGATGAAGTCACCGAGCAGCCACGCTCGGAACGGGCAGCTTCTCCAGCTGCTAACCTGGACACAGCCGGCAGGCGGCTCTCCCCGGAACGCAAAGGAGCATTTTCGTAGTTTCCGTTCACTCAAGCTGCACTCGGTACGTACCCTTTGCTCGTATTTGAACTAATCGGAAGATTGGATTAGAAAGCTTCCACTTTTTGTATAAAAATTACTGTGAGATGCTAAGATCTGCTAGTTCTAAATTCCTCCAAGATCAGAATCTACCAGAAATAATCAATGATACTTTGTTTCATTAACAAGTTTAATCAAAACATATTTTAGTCATTTTTTTTTCCAGAGTGCTTAAGACATTGCCGGTCAACTAATTAAAAGGACCCTAAGCAACCCCTTTTTGCAAGCTATTTGAGTTCCAATTTCCCTCTGAAAAGCACTTGCTGCAAACCACAGCAGCTATGTAATGAAAAGAGATAGGCAACACGTGCTGCTTTCCAGCGTGTGCCCCACAGCAGTGAAAACACGCGGCGAGGCAATGCCTTTAACCCATACTTACGGGATGTAAAGCAGCCGATCGGCGCTTCGGATCCTGCGAGTCGCCGAGTGGAATCTCCGTGTGGCTGAGCAGTGCGAACCTCGCACAGCTCCTGGGAACGCAGAGGGCCGCCGTAGGAAATATCCCCATCGCATGGAAATATGCTGGATTTTAGAGGGCATGCGCAGCTAGGAGGGAAAATACTGCACTGCTGCTTACACATAAGCAGCAACAGCAACAAACCTCAAGGATGTGCTCCCGTAACAGGGAAATGGAAGCAGCCACCAGAGAGCTCCCTGTTTATCCGTATCTGGAGCTGGGGAAAAGTCAGGAGCAGTATCACCATTAATGAGGCTGCGGACTACCAGGCAGCAGCAGATCTCTCGCCCCAAAGAGCGAAATCTCAGAGCTTGGCAGGACAGAGCGCTGGTACTCTCAGAGAAGGAAAGAAAGAAAAGAAATCAGATCACTCGCAACTTTACATCAAGTATATTTCATAATTGTATGTTAAAATATGTACCCACATCATAAAACACTTTAAAAAAAACAAGTATTCTTAAACATATGTACAATGATGCAAAAATATGCCTAAATACATATCTAATGCAAAAAAATAAACCCTTTAATAAAAATCTCCCTTCAAATGTCCCCTTGCTCTTCAACACCTTAAAAAAATAAAATAAAAAATAAAAGAGAGCTCAGTAAACAGACAGGAGTTAAAGAACAGACAGACTAACAAAAGCTGTGTAAAGTAGGCCTTTAGGCATCCCATTTGGCTTTGCCTTCTCCTGAATTACTCTAGAACTAGCAGGTCACTTGGCCTTTGCTACTTGAGTTGTGGGTTTAAAAACAGCCCTGTGTACAAGCTGTAAGAGGTGGCACTCATTTTCCATGGGAGCAAGAAAGTTAATGATAATCCACCCGAGCGTCCTTTAAACGCCATTAAATGGAAGTGATTTTCACACTCTGCAAATATTTCTTGTTTTCTCCCATTCAACAAATACTAACTAAAGTCTACCTGAGCAACTGCAGTGGGGGAGAGGCTTCTGTTGAACCATCTGTTGTTGAGTTCTATCTTCTTTCTACTTTAAGAAACTGCAAAAAGGGCTACGGTTTCAAACTACAGAAAGCCCTGTGCCTTGTATCTGAGACACTGCAGTTTCACCGAGAAACTGTCTCTTCAGTGTTTCTGAAGATCTGGGTCTGAATGTCTGAGTTAAACGAGACACTGCAGTTGCACGAGAGAAATGCTGCTCTGGTTCTTACTCAGATGAGTTTAGGTGCCTGATGTGTGTATCTCTCTCATGCTGCTAGAGCAACAGCCCTCAAAGTGCACTTGGCCTGTGTGTGAAATGTAGTTCTTGTGTGCAGGAGTCACCTGAAGAGTTTTCAGTATTGCTCCTTAAATGAAAGGTGGGAGGAATTCAAGCTCCATTAAAAAGAATTGCTATAAGGCACTGGTGCTGCAAGGTTTGTGATGAACAAAGTTTTATGACTTCTCCTTTCTGTTTAAAACTATGTCCATCAAGCCAACCATAAATAGCAATAAAAAAAGCATTAGAAAAGCCCCAAATCGGAAAAATCTACTTCGAATTGAAACTTAATTTATGACAATCCCACTTCAATGCACACTGGAGCTCCAGCATGTTTTTCTTAAACTCACTGTTGGCTAATGCTCATGCTATATACAAAAATCCCCCGGACAAGTCACAATGTTTCCAAATATCTTCCACAAAGAAGAAATTTTGAGATGACTGCAAAAGGCTACACAGTAACTTACAGATAAGGAACAGACAGGAACATATATTGGCTTACTCACTGTACATATCTATTTAAAACCTTAAGGAATAAGAATATACACAAAATATACACTTAATACACCAAGTAAAACTGTCTTCAGCATTTGATATTTTGGAGCATGATGCATTTCTTCCATTAAAATTCCACTCATGAAACTATCCCTGTGCCAGCTCGTCTTCATAAGCAACAGGATCACTGCAAAGTAAATTCGTTCTTCGTGTCTATGCAACAGAAGCAGCAAAAGCTCAGCCTCTAGTCATCACTGTCGCTTCCAGACTCACTCAACTGCAAGTCATTTCCTACAGAAAACAAAAACAACAAAACACAACAAGGGAGTAGAAGTTAATTCACGTTTCAGTGCAATCGAACCGAAGAGCAGTTGCATTTAAGCAGGAACACTGAAATCACAACACGAGAATCAAACGCAAACGTCACTTCAGTCACTTGATGGAACCGCTCTTCATGCCCGCTGACACCACAGGCTGCCCAGGGCTGCTCTGCGGCCTCGTCCAGGCCAGACGGAGGCTCCTGGGCTCTCCTGGTGGGAGAGCCGCAGCTGTGCACGGAGCTCCAACCAGCCCTGCTCCTGCATCTGGCTCTGGGCAATTTCCTGGCTTCACCAGCCCTACTAAAATAGCCTTTTTTTGTTGTTTCAGAGTGGTTTGAATAGTCAATGGAGGGTTTCTTCTCGCAGAAGGAACGTTACAGTAACTGCAGCTGAAGGCTACGGGCTGAGCTAAGGTGACGCAGAGCGTGACCTGGAAGGAAGGCCAAGGCCATCCATGAAGCACACAGAGACCGGACATGAGAAGCCTAGGTCTGGACCGAACCTATAGCATCCAATATCTGTCATGCAGAGCTCTTTGGGTCTGGGGGAGGTTAACAGTACAAAAATAACACTCTTGTTCTGGTAGCTGAACTCAGGTCTCAAGAGCACTTCTCTCATGATCAGCCCCAAGCCTGTGTTCCCCCCAGAACAGCTATGCAATCAGCAGTAACTGACCTGCTGAAAAAAAAATGTTAAAAAGAAACAGCTTGGGGGTGAAGGATGCTTCTCCCTATGTAGGTGGGCACCAGACTTGCATGCTCAGGGACATGAATCAGGGTGAGAATCACTCACTACCTAAAAAAAAGGAGCAACCTTACCCGTTCCCAAATACAGGTTCACAAACCCTCCTGGGGTCAGAGGCTCCTCAAAATTCAGTGATCTAGGCAGTACCTGTAGTCAGAGCCCAAGAGAAGCAGGGAAGAGGCATCTCAAAAAGGGAGTTTGGAAGCTACTGTCTTAATCAGAGTCTACCTCAAAAAACAACAACAAAAAAAAACAAATCAACAAATCCCACAGTGGCAAGAGTCCTGCNAAAAAAAAAAAAAACAAATCCCACAGTGGCAAGAGTCCTACTGACTTTGGGAGCTTGGGATTTCTCTCAAGGGTCACGGTAGGCCTTCAATAGCGACAGGAACCCTGCCCGGCCTCTCCAGTTTTCCAGTGGGTCTCATCAGCACTGTCAGTATGAGAACTTGCCTTCTTTACACTGGGAATCCTACATTTATTTGCATTTAAGCTTCACTCATTCCCTGCATGCTGGGAGATGCATTCAAACATGCCTTAGGAGGAATGCTTTGTAATAACTAAGTTCTAGTTTCGTGTTCATGCAATATTTTAATTCCACTAAGACAGCATAAAGCAAGAAAAGCACAGACTACACTGCACCCCCAATACACTCTGATGGGACAAAACTACTCTTCCAGAACAGTACTAGCACTTTTGAAACAACAGTTTGAGGTACTGACTCAATGCTGCCAAACATCACAGCTGTGGCATTTTAATCAAATATCTGGCATTTTTGAACTTCACTTCAAAACGTGAAATTTGTGAAAACGCAGCTGAAACAAGCTTAGTATAAGTACTCTGACAAAACATTGCAGATAATAAATAAGAGGAAAAATACTGTGCATTTCTGATTACACCACAGCTTTATGCCAATCACACTTGTTTACTGACTTTCAACCAACTGACTTGTGTGACAACCCCGCTATTCCTAATCTACGTTTCCACATTAAGATAGTTCCTCCCTCCCATACACTGGGCTCTTGCCCTGATACTTAGTGCCACCCACACTCTCCATCTGGAGGTCCAAACCAAGGCTCAGAGAGGTCCACGGGGGCTGCTGCACTGAGGTCCACAGTCTTTGGACCAAACCTGAGTAATTCCCACACCTTCCCACAGGCCTCAACTTTCTGTCCCCAAATCTCATTTGCGCTTCTCCGTCTGTGAACACCTCTGTGATAACTCTTTGGGAGATCCACCTCTGTGTGAGGAAGAGCTTCTTTACTGTGAGGGCGACAGAGCCCTGGCACAGGCTGCCCAGAGAGGTTATGGAGTCTCCTTCTCTAGAGATCTTCCAGGCCTGCCTGGACACCACCCTGTGCCACATGCTCTGGGTGTCCCTGCTGGAGCAGGGGGTTGGACTAGATGATCTCTAGAGGTCCCTTCCAACCTCAACCATTCTGTGAGTCTGTCAAACTCTTGGGTGCTCTTGGGTGGGCTGCCCCGGCCGGAGGGCGCAGGCTGCACTCACGGAGGGTGTTCATGAGCTGGTTGCTTCCCTGGGGCCGGCCGGTGCCGTTGGCCACGGCGCCCCTGCTGTTGCACTGCGGCTGCGCCGGGGACGCGTGCGCTGTCTCTTCGCCCTCGCTGCTGGAGCTCTCGTCCTCGCTCCCCGAGGAGCTCTCCGAGCCCGACGAGCTGCTGCCGCTGCTGCTGCTCATCTGCTCGATAATCTCCACCTCCGCTCGCAGTTCTGAAATGAAAGGACATTCATCTGTTTGAAACCGTGAGGGGCACCCCGTGGAATGCGAAAATGCACCATAGTTTTGTCAAGTACAATTTACCGTATCTAAGTATCTCACATGAGAGACAGACAGGAGGGAAAACCCCAGAATCCCAACACCTCTCTGCCTAGCTGTTGCAGCTGAATTTGAAGAAGCCAGAGCACAGTCCAGTACCATAAAGCCTTAATTTCTTTTATTACTGCATTTCTGTATATACACACACACACTTTGCACTCTTGAAAGCACTCCCTACTTATTTTTTTTTCACTTATATGATCTATATACAAAGCAAGTACACTTCCTGATAGACTTTTACATGCCAGATAGTCCCTTTTGTTTTTTTTTCACAAGCACCTAAATGCACAGGAATCTAGATTCCATTGAAAGACAACAATTTACAGGGTTTTGGAAAACACAGAAGGAGAGATAGGTCATAGGACAACGAACACAAGGGAAATTGCCCTGACTTAAGGTAATGTATGAAACTGCTTCAAAGCACAATCACACGACTCATTTTAACTAACCTTAATGACATCAGAAAACTTTGCTGTGGGGCAGATGAGAATATTTCTACGACAGACTGGTAGAAATACCCTGATCTGCTGCAGTACTTATAAATAGCTGGGAAACAGAGACTACTCGGAAACTTGGAGGTTACTCAAGTTTGTCCCACCTGTTTGAGATCCTGTGGAATATCCTGACAGCACCATCTGCAAGGGTCAGCAGTGCCTGAGGTTGAACAGTTATTAAAGTAAATCACCCCAAACCATCGATGTTTATTTTAAAATTTGTCTTAACCACAGTGATCTAGACACTGTTATAGAAGAAGGGAGAGCTCAGAGACGTTACCATCTCTACAGGACAAATGGGAAGCAGAGGCCAGCAGGAATTCACTCCAAATCAGACAAGGGACCTAAAGTGAGGTGAACTCCAACTCTTCAGCTGCATGTGCCTTTCTGACACATAGCATAGCCAGATCGTGGAAAATGAACCTTTCCTTTATGGAAAAAATGTCACAATTTCGGTGCTTGTTATCTTGACCTCCTCCAGAAGCAAGGCCAAGCAACTGGAACTCTTTTTAATAAGAGCGATTTGCCCTTAATGCTTTGAAGCAACCAGCTGCACTGTTTCCTGAAGAGAGCTCCTCTAACCAAGTGTGTACTGATTCGAGAAACAGCTTCCTTCTGCCAGCTTTAAAACTGCTGCTTCTCAATTTCAAAGTTCATAACTCAATTTCAGTGTTACAGTTACATTTGATTAGAGGTAAGAGGGACACAGTAGAAGGGAACAACCGCAGAGTTAACTCCAGCTGGCTGTTTAAGTATACGGGGGCTCCTGCAACTTAATTCCTGAAGCTCCATCTCCAAAACCACCTGTGTTACCTAGACTTGATTTTTATGACATACTAAAGAATAAACCTACCTTTCCATCTTTAAGAGATAATTTTAAAAAAGGCCAGAAGAATGTATGATTAGTCAAAGAGAACATTCCCTGTTACTGGGAATGTTTCTCCCTCATTCCACTCCCAACACAGGCTTTAAAATTCTATGTCATGACTGGAGGCTAAAATACGAATAAATGGGCACTTGCAAGTCACTGTCTGTTTGTGATATCCTGCCCCTATTTAAGATTTCAAATTGTAAATACACTCTGTATCCAAGGCTAAGAAATTATAGGTAAAAAAAAATTAAAAGAAAGGTAAACATGAATCACCATTCTATCCCTTTAAAATGCCCACATATTTTCCTTGTCTTAATGATGTAAAAATTCCACATACTTCCATCGACCATTAGAGTTGCTAATGACAGTGTGTTGTTAAAATATCCTGGATTGTAGCAAGCACAATCCCCTACAGGCCCCAGCCCATATGGTGAAAAGATTCAATAAACAAACTGCAGAACCACTAGCATCTGCCATCACCCACAGATGCTTACAGGGCTAGAAGGTGTAAGGCTGAGAAGAGTGTCTTGGCACTCAGGGGTGAGAAGAACTTACCAGCCCAGAAAATGGCATCTAAATAGCATGAAGGCAAGAAAGAGAAAAGCATGGTGGAGCAATCCAAGAGGCTCTGGTGGTGAAAGTGGAAAGATGCAACAAGAAATGTGATCCAACCAATTAAAGGGAAAATATCAGAACTAGAAGTCTGAACTCGGTAAAGTAGGTGAGATGACGACCAAAGCAAGGAAGCAGTGTAGCATAGGAAAGGAAGATTAACGTGTCTATTAAATTTGAAATAGAATTAGAAATGAGAGACAGACTGAATAGTGAGTGTTTTCCAGTGAGGAAAAGAAAGCTGCAAGAGCCTGTAAAAGAGTTTTGGTTATGAGGAAGGAAAGAGAAGATGTTCTGGAAGAAGCAGTAAGGCCCAACACTCAACAGGTGTTGCCAGTGAGGGATGTTAGGGATGGCAACTCATTTGGAGTTAATTTTCTAGCCAGTCTCATGGGCTGGCTGCTTCCTGTCAGGTCTCTTTTGTCCCTTAATTCCTTCTGCCCACAGTTCTAAATGGCTCATCTGTGCAAATGAGGAAAGAAATAACTGTTTTCACTAATGTTACAGTGGCTGCTGAATCGTTAAAAATCTATCAGGCGAAACTCCAGCAGGACCATTAAGGAAGTCTGTTCAGATCCCTCCAGTGTCACCTTGTGAAATGTGGTGGCTCAGCCTACAATGATATCAAAGCCTTGGAGGAAAAACACATCTGCTTTATAATTGTTATGAGGTTGCATTTTCCTACATGCCTGTTACACTTAGCGCGGTCACAACTACCGAAGCCTTGGCTACACGTTGCCTTCAACTAAAACAGACGTGTGTGTACGTGCACATACATGCCAAACCGAACGATGGAAGTCAAATCTTTCTCAAATCGCTTTGCTCCACGAGATCAAACACCTCACACTGATGCACTTTAAGGTTTAAAAGATGACAAGAGTGAGGATGTGCAGCAACAACTACTTTTAAGAAAGCTTTTCCTACAGTATACTTTTGAACAGTTGCCTTAATTGAGTCTACATCATCTGAAAAGACTGACATTGCTAGAGGAGTCTTATCTTGTGCATGTTCCATGTTATGACTTTAGGCTTTCTTTCAAGAAAATAAAATAGCTTGATGCTTTATACTGGTAGTCAATGCAGCAGTTTTCTAGTATAAAAAATAATTTAAGGTCAAAAAAATCACTATGTGAACATAGAATAACCTTTCTCAGCAGGGTTGCTTTCTGTATATATTCTGTATCAAGTTTCTTTCTTTTTTTTTTTTAATCACAGTAACAGATTCATATTTCTTCTCTTAAATAGTAAGATAGAGAAAGTTCTAAAGCCCTAACTTTGGCCAGCAAAAATACTTTCAGAAATAAAATTTGGGTATAGAAAGAAAAAGGCTCTGTGCCCATAACAAAATGATCACTGTTAATACTGGTGTGCAGGGGGGCAAGAAATCAGCTCGATATTGGTACTTTGAGTATGCAGAGATGGCAGCTAAAAGAAGCAATATTTTATAGTCAAGTGCAGCAAATTTGAATGAGACAAACACAGTTCTATGGCACAATCCTTACAAACTACAGCTGCACGTTAGGTAAACAAGACCTGCTCAGATTTTTAAGCACCAATTTCAGAGTTTCCAAAATAGACACATATTCCTGCATTTTTTTCAAGTAGTGCACACTTTAATTATGCCTATGTTTTGACATTTTGACAATTCAAAGCATTTCCAGTGTGGTCAAATATGCCAATAATTTAATGCACAGAAGTGCTATACGTGTGCCAATGTTCACTGCTCAGTGAAATGTGATCCAGTGTAGTCAAGCATTCAAAAGCAGCAGCTCTTGGCCTCACTTTTACTCCCTTCAGACAGAAGGGCATTATAAAAGCCTGCCAGAAGAGATCCCTTTGGTGCACAACCCTAGAGACGGCCAGGAAGCTGTCTCTTCCAGCACAGAAGAAAGGATTGCTTCAACTCCCGTGTGCTCTGCCTTGGACCTCTGGCACAACAACGCGAGCACCTGTGCAGTGGGATGGGTGCAAGAACTGACCTACCTGATGGTTCATTTCCAGCCCACCTTTAAGGGCAGATAAGGGACTAGCAGCTGAAGGCAGACAACTACACTGAGGCTGGCTCATCAACCATCCCATCAAGGGCTGGGTCCCACCATACCCTTGAGAAGGGCACACCGGGAGTAAGGCCATAGTGTTGCAGNAGGAAGCTGTCTCTTCCAGCACAGAAGAAAGGATTGCTTCAACTCCCGTGTGCTCTGCCTTGGACCTCTGGCACAACAACGCGAGCACCTGTGCAGTGGGATGGGTGCAAGAACTGACCTACCTGATGGTTCATTTCCAGCCCACCTTTAAGGGCAGATAAGGGACTAGCAGCTGAAGGCAGACAACTACACTGAGGCTGGCTCATCAACCATCCCATCAAGGGCTGGGTCCCACCATACCCTTGGTGGGAAGGGCACACCAGGAGCAAGGAGGCCATGGTGTTGCAGAGCTGCTTCTTATCACCTCCTTTGGCAAGTTCAGTATCGCGTCCAGCAAAGAAACCACGTGCAATTTCACCTTTAGGTTTATTTGTACAAAGGAAGTAGCTCAACTGAAAGGAAAGTCACTGTTGGAATGGAGAGAAGTCTTTGGTCCTCTTATCCTTCCTTACATGTATCGTTATGCCCAAAGACTTCTGAGTTCAAAAGACCATCTCATGGCTTGCAGAGTTAAGTTGTATTAAATACTGTCATTGTATTATGGTGCCATTTCAGTTCTGCCTTTCCCACACGGATTCTCATAACATAAAAGGTTTATTAATGCTGACACTCTATATATTCAATGCTATAAGTGATATTCAGAAGCTTACACTACTGAAAGACGGAGGAACTCCTGGAAAAGTTATGATGAGCATCTTGGAAAAGTTATAAAGAGTATTGTAAGCAAAGAGAAACCACTCAGGCACTTGTTCTCCCTCTTTCTAGGCTTTGAAAGAATCTCTATGAAGCACCATATTAAGGTTCTATTTATGGCAGAGGTCAGGTGCTCTTCTGCTTGATTTTGGAAACAAAACTCTACTTCTTATTTACTTGGAAGGTATTTCCAATGAAAGACATTTTGGTGGAAAAAAGTGGCCAGGAAAACTCTAAGCAATGTGACTTACATTCTTAGACCAGTAGAAAACTCAGTCTCTGAACAGATGGAACACCAAACAGGTGTAATTATTTTAGTACGAAAACATGACCTTTACAAATCATTCTCTGGCTACAAAAGAATACTCTCATGGTTATGTAACTTATTACACACTACACACAAAAAAACATATGTAGTCAATTTAGTTACTAAATGGATATATTGCCTGATATCCCCTTCCTCTTGCCTATTATAAAGGAAATAAAAATGGCAAGGAAGCTGAGGGAACAGCTAGAAATCTCTCAGGCTTTAATTCTGTCTTCTGACCATCATCCAGGTATTGAAACTAATACTGCTGGGAAGCTGTGAGACCAGTCATCTCCTACACAAATACTCATATGGCTTAGCACTAAAAGTGTCACCCAGTGATTACCATGACCTGAAAAAAAAAAAATCTTGCCGAGTAATTAACAGTGTGGGCTATTAACACAAGCTAAGTCTACAGGCAAAAATGGCTATAGGGATAAGCGAAGAGACCCAGAAAAAATGTAACTAGAGAAAAACAACAATCTTAGAAGTAAAATAATTGTGTCTGATGCCAGACAAGAAACCCAAGAGAATCAAATAAAATCTAAATTTAAATTCTTCTACACTGTGGTTGCACTACTGAGAGCAAAACCAGGCATCACACCAGCACAAAAGGAAAGTTTTGGGCCAGGAATCTCAATGCCAACCACCTAACTCTGACATATGCCCCGTGAAACACAAAGTCCTGCCTGAGCTGGAGCCTGGTTTGGGCTTGAAGCAGCCTTTCAGCTGCTTCAAGGTGTAATTGTGGCAGCANATGCCAACCACCTAACTCTGACATATGCCCCGTGAAACACAAAGTCCTGCCTGAGCTGGAGCCTGGCTTGGGGAAGTCAGCCCTTCAGCTGCTTCAGGGTGTGATCGTGGCAGCAGGGAAGCTGCAGAGCTGCCTCCTCTCTGTGCTTGGCACTGCACAGACTCTAGGCTTCATGATGCGACATAGCCACACGGCTCTTCCATCCACTGAGCACCTGTCTGCAACCTCACTCTGTGCAGGAGTAGCTTCTTCCCAAGTTATTTGATTGCATAACTGGATCTTGGGCCATAAGCTTTGCATGTTGTTGTCCGTGTTACCTAAGAAACCCATTCAACTCGTCTAGCTCTCAGCTGCCACAGTTTTGTTTTTGCAAATTCACACTTATTTTTGCCTTCTTTTTAACAGCGAGAAGTACTTTGGAAGATAGAAAATAATCAGCAAAGAGCAGTTCTCTCATGCCAGAAAAGACTTCAGTATAAGTACCTATGCTGGCAGAAGAGAATAAATTATTCATTAAGGTGCCTTAAAACAAGAAATAAAGAAGACATACCAGCTGTCAAGGGCTTTTATCCCCTCACATTCTAGTATGTTTTTATAAATCACACCATCACAGTTTTTGTTAAAAAGAAGACACACACAAACAACCACACCTTGAAAACTACAAACCCTTCTTTACCTCTCTTAATGTCATCCAGCTGCGGCTCAGGTGAAGGGTTATCTTTCAAAGGAGAAGTTTTAGGTCCAACTGCAGGCTTGGTTGGGGCTCTGAACTGCGGTGGAGGCTGAGAGGCTCGGGCAGACTGCTGTTCTATTCGGGCCTGGATCTTACTGCTGCCCTCCGCTCTGAAACGACACAGTAGAGACTCAGTAACACTGTGCAGCTGTGTTCTCTCTCTCTCTCTTTTTTTTTTTTTTAAGTTTATTTGTATTAAAACATTATCAGCAACTTCCTTTTGAAGAGGTCCCCCCACAACTCCACCTTTTTTTTCTTGCTCACCTGCTGCTCAAGAGAACTGGAAGTATTCTTTGCTCTCCTGCGACTTTTACTTCACCTGGACAAAATCCAGGTGAGTGGATCCTGGCCATCCATAAATGGCCAGGGTTTCAAATCTGATCTCTAATGCACTCCTATGCACTGGACAAGATGCCCTACCTTTAAATGCTGCATGGATGAGTTCACATCACTGACTCAGAGGAGCTACAGACCATTTACTTTGAACTCAACCTGTCTTTGGCAAACTTTCAGCCAAGTGTGGATGAGCTGTAACCCACACAACTATATAGCTCTAGTAGCCAGAACTTCTACACAGCAATAGAATTTGCCTCTTAAAAAATAAATCACATTTGTAAAGAGCATCTTCTGCAGGAGACATCTGCATAACTGCTTTATCACTGGATCTCAATAACTGATGAGTCCTGTGGTGTTGAAGGAATAATTCTGAGAATTCAGATGCTTGCAGATCAACAAGAGTACTAAGCAAACTAACTACACATGTTGTACAGTGGAATTTAGGCAGTGAAGTATCAATATTGGGTCAGAGAGGATTTCTGGCCTCAGCATTTTGTCTAGGCAAATTCTTAAAGCCATTAATTGCTCAGTTTTCATTTTCTCCTCCATCTGGAGTCTTTGGACTTTTGCTCCACTTAGATATCATCAGTCCAGTGCAAGCATGAGTGTTTCCTGCTCCTTAATAGCATGTTATTAAAGCTTCAGGACTTCCACAGGAAGCTGCAGGGAATGAAGCTGGCAAGTCCCACAATCCTTTTGACAGGCTCACATCTCCATCTTCAACTAACTAGAGATTCCTGAAAAACATCCCATCTTCTTGCCAGCTTCCAAAGCTCCAACTCATCAGTAGTGTTTCACTGCAAACTATAATTACAGCCTTTCCGTAGTGGGGAATCCATTAATTCTTTACTCTTGGATTCACACTTCCAACCGCTGTTTGCACTTCTAGGCAAGATAATTGGTCCATAAGGTTTAGTAGTTAAAACTTACCACAAAATAGAAGAAAACTGAGCTCAGGCTCAAACAACACAGCCTGAATAGAAAATTTCAGCAAGAAATCATGCTATTAACTTAGCCCTGTCTCCAGCTTTACCTCGTTTTCTTCACTTGAATGCTGCTGCTGAGTTTTTCCAGTACATACTCCCCAGTGTCATGATTGATAATAAGCACACAGTCCTTCTGGTACGGCCTTTTGTTTCCTTTAAACACAGTCATCGGTGGAGTTGAACCCTGGCGTCCAAAAAAGAGCACATATTTCTTTGGTTATATGCCCTCTACCCAAAAAGTTTATAAACACTGATTCAAAGGCAAACATACTGCGCTGACCTAGAGACTAATATGCAGTTCCTACAGAAAATGCTCATTCATGAAAAGGAAAAAATCCGTTATATGCAGGAGACCAGGTGTTTCCTCACAGCTTTATTATGCCTTTCATCATTTTAAATGTCTCTGAAGTGACAGAACATCTTCTCTTTACTTGTCATTATTTGCAGCTCTCCCTCCCAAAATGTTAACTTGATGATTATTTGAATAGCCAGCTGTGACAAATGTCAGGAATTTTCTTGAAATTTTTACCCTGGAAACCTTAGATTGGATAAGAAATAAAAATAAAATAGCAGAACTGTCATCTAAAGAAATGTGTGGTCAATTGACTCAATATTTAAACTGCTTTGTATTTAATATACCTTTTTTTTTTTTAAGAATAATTTTATGTTGGATTTAAGCAACTGACACATACTGTGCAAGAGCAACCACCTCCAAAGTCAAATTAGCATGTGGATGTTGAACATTTACAATTAATTGCCTTCTCAAAAGTAAAGGGGTGTACTTTGACTCCTTCTAGAAAGTCCCCAAGTCTACACAATGCTGCATTAGAAGAACCACAGAAATCCAGTGGGTTAGAATGAGAAGTAATAAAGGCAAACTGAGGCAGTGAGCAAACACTGCTCAGATTGCGCTCTTCCATACTGCTTCCACACACAAGTCTCACAGTGGTTTTGGGGTAGAGGAGGTAGAATCAGTTACTGTCTTTCTGCACACAGCAGCGTGGACTTGACCATATCAAAGAGGTGGTGTTTACTCAAGGGACACATACCCAAGGGCACTCTCAGCACTGCATACTCAGATTTCATATGAGCTACCAAGAGTAATTTAAAAAATATATATTTATGCACCTAGGCACACATTGGATAGCAACTGAAACCAAGGGGAAGAGGAAAAGAACATACTCTTCCACATTTTATTCTAAATAGTAGAAGGAACAATTAAATTTAAATACTCGGAATGAAAACCCTGATCTCAATATTGATAACAAAGAGAATATGTTTGAATCTAAAAAGGGTCTGGAACAGCAAGAGTAAAATAAATCAGCATTCCTCACAAAAAGACAGTAAGAGCACAGTTCAGAAAAGATCATAGTCTCACAACAGTCAAATCTTCAAAGACATTTTATATTTTTAACATTCCTACATTTAAGAGAGGAAAACAACATTTAAGAAGATAAAACGTAAGCTAAAAGTCAAAGCCAGCTCACTGCTGACAGGTAAGTCAAAAACTAAAAAGCACAAATACAATAAGAACTGATAAAAGTAGCCTATTGTTCTGCTACCTAGAAACCTCCTACCTCAGATAAGTCTGTAATTTTGGGGAAAAAAAAAAAAATGAAAGCCACACTTAAGCAAATGAACAATCCCACCATTTTAAGTAAAATGAAACATCTAAATGTCTTAAGGTTGGTGCCTAAATAGCACTGGCTTTCAGATCCTGCTGATAACAGGACAGAAGAAGCTAGGTGAAACAGGTAACATTTATTCAGATTTACTTTCAGGAGTGAGTCCCCCCCCTGCCAAATGAAGCAAAAATTCTTCACTTCCTCAACCAAGATTGATTAGCAAATATTAGAACCACTAAATCTGCAATTAGTATTTCAAGTTCTCTTAGTAGCCATGGACCCCAGAAAACTCCACTGAAGAAACCATCAGAGATCAGGCAACTTCAAAAAACCCCAGAAATCAGGCAATTTCAAAAACAAACAAAGAAACAGAGAGAGAAGCAAAACCGAGAATGCAAGAAATTCCCTAAGCCTTGTAAGGACGAAATGATCTCAGAACTCCTCAGGGTTTTGCAGCTAACCCAACTGAGCTTGGGCAACTCTGCCTTGGAAAAACACGCGCGCAGTGGTGGTGCTTTGTGCCGCTAGCTGCACAGCCCCCAGAGCTCACTAGAAGCTGAGAGCTGTTCATGCTCGTGGGAGGACAATCAGATTAAAACCATCAGTAGAGATTTTGAAAGAGATGACAAGAGCAATTTTGTTCAATATGCAAAAGATAAATAAACAACGCAGTTGTCAAAGATGAATGTCATTGCTATTAATCGTATTATTTTCTGTTGTATTTAACACTGCTATAGTCACTATTTTTACAGACAAAAAAATCAGCTATACCACGTCCTGCAGCACTAAGGGTGACTAGTGCCATATAAAAAAGTGTGAGGGGAACAGGTAAACTCTCATTTGGTGAGAATTATCACATCATCCAGCAATACAAAATACTAACACAGTAGAATAAACGATACCCAACTGACCTGACAAATGGCTTTAACCCGACTGTTGACCCCGCCACAAACACCAAATCCATCCATGTCTGAAATCTGCTTTATTGACTTGACACACAGCACTGGCTTCAGCTAATAAAATTCCAGTTTCATAATGCAAGCACCTTTTTCTTTTTCCATAAGTAAAGCACTGATTCTTCAATTACAAAACATCTGTGAACAGTTTTACCATTTGTTTTATTGCTGTTTGACCATCTGACACAGTAGAACTTTATAGCATAATCTGAGGAGGAAGTAGACACACACTTCATTGCCACTAGCTAGAAAACTCTTTTCAGCGTCCACTAATAAATTTAAAAGCAGTGAATAACCTATGCTATCTGTACACGCTTTAGTAATGGAAAGCACGGGCTTAAAGGCCTGCCTATGGCTTCTTGACACAGCTCAAAACTTCTCTGCCTTTGTTCCTTAAGGNCACTAATAAATCTAAAAGCAGTGAATAACCTATGCTATCTGTACACGCTTTAGTAATGGAAAGCACAGGCTTAAAGGCCTGCCTATGGCTTCTGAACCTCAAATCTTGACACAGCTCAAAACTACTCTGCCTTTGCTCCTTAAGGCAAGCACTAAAATGCAATGAAAACTACGTGCAAACTTTCAGCCCATTGTAAAATCTTCTTGCTTGTCAAAGAAGAGTAGAAAGGAAGGAAACAAAGGCAAAGACACTGAATCTCACAAATATAATCTTTACAAAGTCTCAACTAGTCTTTCCTAAAATAACACATTACAGTTCTGGTAGCTAAAATATCCATTTCTTTTAACAAAGATGAAAGGGAAAATAACATTTATAGTGGACTGCACCTACATAGCAACTACTTGTAAATCTGTTAGAGAGTAAATAGAGAGGCACGCAATATAACACACAACCAACTTACTGGAATATGCGGCAAGGTGATTGTTACTTCATCTCCTTTACCAACTTGAAGCTCCCCTTCACACGATGTATCAATCGATGCCGGTTTAAAATCATCTAAAGAGAAAAATAATTTGAATTCTATTCATATGTGAAGCTGTTTCTTTGAGCCTTCATAGTTCATCCTCCCCTGTAAAGTATCTCTGCACTTTCACTGTGATTATAAGGGACATTAAAACGCTTGCTAGAGTTTACAACAGGGACAGAGACACATACCAGTGCATTGTGCCCCTGCTCAGAGCCCAGCCACACCATGACACCAGATTCTAGAAGTTCTTTTTAAAACAGAAGCAAGTTTCTAGACCTCCATGTTTGAAAGACCAGGAGCAGCTTTCTCCCAAGCAAGGCAGTACAGGGACGCTTGATGTTGCAGACAAGGGTAGCACTACTCCACGCACCTCAAAAGAGGATTAAAGGCAGGTCCCTGTGCTCTGTAAGGGTCATCTCTGTCTGTGACAGAGACGCAGCCACCCATGGTGGCCTCACTGATATTCTGACCCTGTAAGAGCCTTTTTCCCCTAGACCTCCACCTCCGGGAGCAGAATAGCTCTCAGATCCCACCTGGGAGGAAAAAGGAGGTGCTGGTCTTTCTTAATTAATCAGTCTGGGCTTTCAGCTGCCTCTAGTTCAAAGTGCTTTTGCTGGTTTGTATAGCACGCCCTCTCCTCCCAGCAAGATGCTTTTGTTTAAGGTGCTTGATTGAATTAAGAACATTTTAACTTCAAAGTATTTTACCCTCAATTACTCTGCTGTGCTGATGAGCCATTAGAAGAAAAATAGAGAACAAATGACCAGAACCATAACGTTCAGACAGAGGATTCAGACAAAGTAAAATAATATCAGAGAGATACAAATACAGGATTGCCTCTTTTGTTGTGTTTTTTTTTGGTTTTGTTTTTAAACAAGCATCCATTCAATCCGNGTTTTTTTTTTTTTTTTTTGTTGTTGTGCTTTTAAACAAGCATCCATTCAATCCCAGCATCTCAGAATATGAAGATGTGCAGTTACATTCACAACCAAGACTTTTAATTATTGCATTAGTTAGGACATTAATATCTCTGAACAAATTTATAATGTAATTCCACTACAAAAAGCACATTGCAGGGAGAAAAAAAAACAGCTTTGTAATAAATTCTCATTAGGAGGACATTAGTGTCTAATTGAGTTTTACTCTGACAGCACAACAAGCAAAATCAGGCACACTTGACTTAATCCTCATGCCGTAACTGCCAGACCAAATCATATCCTTGGTTTTCATCTGAACAGCCTGTTTCTGGCTATTGTTTCCCATTTACTTTATGTGCAAGCTTGCTAAATAAAACATAAGCTAGCTGTAGAAAGGCCGGTGTCTTTGCCAAACAGGGATCAAAAGCTTCAGCAGCACAGTCACTACATGAAAAGGAATGTGGGCTGCTTTCGTTGATATCACGAAAACAGAGAATTGTTCCAAACAAATTCTCAACCATAAATTGTTTTCTTTTTGAAAGTTTACTAGCTCTATGCGCTTGGATAATTTTCCTGTAGATGGAATACACATATGTCCATCTAAATGCAACTGTAGTCCTTTTTCCAAAAGTCAAGTTTCTTTAGATGGGTTTTCCATGGATAATCTAGTCTTTTCAGTTCTGTATTTCAACAATGAGGTATTTAAAGATGGAAAACGCAAATTTAACCTGCAAAATCCTATTCCTGTAGTTTGTATGAAGAGGATGAAGAGAACAGCACAATGCTCAGATCCCAGACTGATCATTTAAATCAACGGTTAGAAGAAAAAGCTGTAGCCAGGAAAGCAAGAGATCTCATTTGAAAGCGACTGAAAAAACAGCATACAGAAAGCTCCCTGAAAATAGTACTGCATTCTTCAGTTGTAATCTGAAGGGCCTTGGCTTTGCAATCCCTTAAGAAATTGATTAGTGAAGTCTATTCAATTCTAGAAATCCAAAGTATTTTTATATGGACACATCTTGGGTTTAAATCATGCGCTATCAGACAACATTTATTTTATGGTTGGGCTATTTTGAAATTTTGATTTATAAATGGGCTAGTGCCAGATAAAACTGAGGGGATGAATAAATATTTAAGTATACCAAACATACAGTATATGTATGTTCCTTATTATCATGGTATGATGTAAAGTATACATTCCTTATTATCATGGGATTATGCGAGTATAATAGAGAGCTGAACCCCACAAAACTTAAGTGCTAATCTAAAGAGTTTACTACTTAGAGAAAGAGCTTTGTTGTAAACACTGACCATCTACTTCAATAATAGCTCAGTCTAGAAAATTGTTCCTTCAATCCTCACTCGGGTGACTAATTTTACTGAAATTACTTGCTCACAGTGTATGAAAACAAGCCATGAAATCGGGCCTAGGATTATACACCATGTAACAAAAAATCCTGCAATTAGTGGCATAAATTCACCACACTAATACAAAGATGCTAAAATACAATTTCAGCATTATTCTCCTCTCCTGTTCTGGTCTTATTTAGAGGATGAAAAACTACTTCTTGTTCATAGAATTAAAATGCCAAGATATAGTGAGCCCCTCTTCAAAACAACCTTCTAATATGATATAAAATGTAACCAGTGCGAGAAAGCAGCACTTGGCAAAGATTTGGGTGTCTCAGAGAAGGAGGAAAAAAAAGAAAAAAAAAGTTCTTCCAAAACAGATTCTTGTTTGAGACTTTGCCTCAAAATTTCTCTTACATTCTTCAGCATAACCACGTATGAGGCAACATGGTACGTGCTCCGCTTCTGCTTGCTTTCCTGGAAAGTGACTTATGACAGATCTACGGTCAGCACCGCGAGGGAAAAGGCTGCCAGGTTACGTATTGCCTCATCGTGAAAATAAGCAGCTTAACCCAAAGTGGGGACGCTCCGGCTGCGGATGAGCTGCTCTCCTTCCCAGCCCGTCCTGCCCACGCAGGCCAAGGCGGACTCAGGCCTGCGGTGACCCGTAACACCCGGGCCATAAGGAGGAGAAGGGAGTTCGCAAGGGCCAGAAGGAGAGGGAAGGGAGTTCATTTACTGCTCTAAACTGCCCAGGTGCCCGTCACGAGCAGCCCCAGAGCCTCCTCTGCCGCAGCCTCCCTCATCCACAGAGCCCCCGGGCTGCACGAACACCCCCAGGGCAGCCCCGGGCCCTTCTCCTCCCGCCCCTGGCCGCACCGGGACGGGGACGGGGGAAAGGCCTGGGCTGGCAGGGAGACAGGTGCCGAGGCAGGGGGACACGGAGGCCACAGGCACTGAAGTGGGGGGATATGAGGGAAAGGGGGTGCCGGGAGAGGGGATATGAGCGAAAGGGGTGCCAGAGCAGGGATATGAGGGGAAGGGGGTGCTGCGGTGGGGAGGGATGAGGGCAGGCCCGGGGGAAGGGAGGTAGCGGAGGGGTAAAGCAGGGGGATTTGAGGGGAGGGGAGGATGCAGGCGGGGAGCGGGGCTCGGGGGCGGCGGCGGGAGGGCGCTCACAGCGGATGGTGTGGAAGGAGGCCTTGGGCCGGCGCTCGAAGCTCTCGCCCAGCTGCAGCGGGTGCTCGTCCTTGTCGAGCAGCGGGTTCGCCGCGCCGTTCATGGCGCCGCCGCCTCCCCGCCGCGGCCGCC
>VWPW01005269.1:27927-44594 GCA_013389825.1 Crypturellus undulatus | reverse complement strand
GCCTAATGGCGGCGGGGCCGAGGGGGCGCCTAATGGCGGCGGGGCCGAGGCGGGCGAGCGCGGCCGGTGCCGCCGCTGGGGAGGGCCGGGCCGAACCGGAACCGCGTGTTGGGCCGCCCCGTGTGTCCCCGCGTCTGTATGTATTAAAACGGGGGCGTCTGCCAAGTGCAACGAGGGCGGCTTAAACGGTTAATCCCTTCTCCCCGCCACCCCGCACAGTTTCTCGTGTGAAAAATAGGGTAGACGTTGTATATGGTTGTGTACTGCCCCCCGCGGTAGTGTGCCAGGCTCGTAGTTGGCTGCTTTTTGTATTTCTTTTTGTTATTATGATTATTTCCCCCGAGGGTGTATTTGTAACGTGTATGTGCTATATAGTGATGTATATGCTTAGGAAAAGGAAAAAAAAAACCCCAAAATCTCATAATATATATTGCATATGTGTGGAGATACATATATATATGTATATATATTCTCAAATACTGTGTGTTAGGAGCATATGCCCATGTCTTTAGGAGACTTTTCTTCTCCAAGGAGGCCTCTTCAGAGGAGCCTTCCCAGCCTGTTGGGTGGAAAGGGCCACCTGCTCCGACAGCTGTAAAATGGGGTAAAACTGGGGCGTTTCTGCACTTTGGACCCTGCGTTTGCATGTTTTGTCACGGGTTTGTGTTTGCAGCGTTGTGTTTGTAGGATGAGACAGCTAAATGCAGTATGACTGTATATATGTATATACTGTAGAGTAGTTTATTATTATTAATTTTCTATTTCTGTTTTGGGGAAGCATCACAAATGGCCAGTGCTGATGGATGTGAACAGCACAGTTCACCTGCCAGGAGTTTCAGGGGAGCTACTGAGTGTTTGCAGCAGCTAGTTTAACACCAGGAAAATGTTCTGGGTCCTTTCCCAGCCTCCACAGAACTGTTGATATTTCTTTGTTTTTCCTAACTTACGAAAATAATAACGATAAAAGACCACAAACCATACACACGGTCGTTCAACCTGCTGCCAGTCCCCGGTATGAGGCAGCGTAAGGGGTGTGAGTGCAGGAAAAACGTTGAGATGAATATTGATCTATTGACTGAAGCGGGAGTCTTAAAGCTGTGCCACCTGCTTTTCAACTGTAGTGCTGGAGTCACCAAGCCCGTGTTTTCCTTTCCTAGGCAGCTGCAGTGAAAATCAGCTCAGAGCTGCAGCACCTTCCCCTGGCTCTCTGGGTTTCTGCCGTGCGTGTGGAAGAGCAGCAGAATCGATCCACTGTTAACTTGGAGATCAGGGTAATGTCTTCATGTCTTATCCAGTTATCCAGCCGCTAGCTCTGCTGGGGGATTCCTGAAAATAGGAGAAGCAAACCTGGTGGGTTGGCAGCGTGTGGTATAGGGCCAATCGCCCTAAAACCTCAAAAAGTGCACACACAATAACTTCTTTTTCTTTTTTTTTTTGTTTCTTCCAAATCCATGGCTATTTACCTAATTTAAGTGATGGAAACATACATTAAAAAAAATAGAAAACCGTCAGGTCTTTCATATTCATACCACTGTGAAAAACTCTAGGATGTTCCATGAAAACACATCAGCTGATGGGTTAAATTTAATAACCGCAGCTACTGAAGATGGTGCCTTCCAAAAAAAAGGCCACGGTGCAAGGACCCTTAGTCCAGAAGAAGCTGAGAGACTGGCAAAAGATAAGGTTTTGGTGACTGATTTCAAACAAACAAAACTGGAGAAAGAGGCACAGAAGAACTGGGATCTGTTTTACAAAAGAAACAGCACCAACTTCTTCAAAGACAGGCACTGGACAACCAGAGAGTTTCAAGAACTAAAAGCATGTCGGGAGGTGAGTGGTATACACCTTATTTATAAATAAAGAGATGGAATTCAGTGGTTTCCAACCGTTGAATAATATTTCAGACAAGGTCATAACTGTGTGAGTTTTCACATCTGAAGTGTGCGGTACCATGTATAGCACAACCTCTTCCGTAAAGGGAGAATCAAATCTGAATATTTGTGTCCTAAATAGACAGGTCTCTCTGTACTGTGACGTTCAGAGGCAAGTTGCAGCCCTTAGAAGGGTATTTTAAAGAAAGCTCCCCAAATTATGGGCTAATTGCAAAATATCCTTAAGGGGAAGAGTCAGATGCATCTGTTGTTCTTTCTGTCTGAATGAGACACAAGGCAGCAATGGTACAACTATCTGCTAATTAAGTGGGTGGATGACTGAAGAAATATTAAGAAGTTCAAAAAAAGAGGTGTAATTTTCACATATTAAAATTCCTGTTCCGGATTGTCAGATTACCAATGAGTGGCAACTTCAGCTTTTGAATCAGTGCTAATTACAATAGATTTTGACTTTTAAAAATGTTGATTGAGGAACTGTGTCTGCTTGTGCGGAAAACACAAATGATGGGCTGTGTCTTGTACTTCTTCCTCCCCAGTTCGCAGACCAGAAGCTGACTATTCTGGAAGCAGGCTGTGGCGTTGGGAACTGCTTGTTTCCACTCCTCGAAGAGGATCTGAATATTTTTGCATACGCTTGTGATTTCTCTCCGAGAGCTGTTGA
Organism: Crypturellus undulatus; assembly: GCA_013389825.1. NCBI lineage: Eukaryota > Metazoa > Chordata > Aves > Tinamiformes > Tinamidae > Crypturellus > Crypturellus undulatus. Next base: position 42,041 of record VWPW01005269.1, on the reverse strand, counting down.
GTATGTGAAGGTTGGTGTGATATTCTGTACTTCCCTTAGAGTGTCTTTAGAAGCTTACAGATGTACAAATGACTGGAGTGAGGGACTTGCCTTCCATTTTCAAGAAGAGGAAACTAGGGTTTGTGAAAGAGCAGAAACGGATCTGTTTCACTGGAGCTTCTTCCAACCTCAACCAGATGAATCGTTGTTCAAGACCTTATTTTCAAGCGTCAAATTGTGGTAGCAGCGTATGCATGTTACTCTGCCTGAATGTTCTGTGGGGACTGTGCTTCTTCGGAAGGGAAGTGTGCCCTTGATGTTTGTGTGGTAGAGGAAGTCCCAAAGAGCAATCTTGAAAGTGAGGATAGGGAAGTTTATTGTTAAGGAAATTTAGAAACGCTCAGAAATCAGTAGGTTTATACTTATAGCTAGAGTTCTGCAACACAAGGCAAACCTTCCAGAAAGGGTAATGGTGACACTGGACTTTAAGATGCTCCTGGTTTGTTAAATTTACATAATCAGAAGTAGATTTTTTTGCCTACCTTTGGTCTGACAGCGTTCTCTTATTGGCTGAGAACCTCAAAACCCATACTGCATATCTTACCCAACAAGGGGAAGAAACACGAGTGGCCCACACAGGGGATGGCAGCAGCTGCCTGGGCTGCCACGTGAGCTTGGGCTGAGTGTATACACCTGTTTTTGGTCAGCCTCGTGGTGTTTGCCCTGCAGCTGTTGCTGGACTTCTTTGTTTCCAGAACCAGATTTTCTTCTATCCCAGAAGAGGGACCAACCTGCAGCTTGCATGAGCTGTTTACAAGCTGCTTGTTGCTGAAGAGCTGTGCTTGCATCCCCTTGCAATAAAGAATTCTATTAGTAAGATTTCTGTATTTTTACATCATAGAAACAGTTGTTCAATAGAAATTATACGATATTTGAATTGTGCCTTAACACACATTCCTTCTCAAATTCCTGAGTACAGACTGTTTTTTCACTATAGTAGTGTCCAGCAGAGAATTTCATATTGCATTAGTCACTTGTTGGAAGTTAATATAGTTTTTTGCCACTTTCTTTGGATTTCTCCATGAATTAGTTTCCAGTCTTTTTTTTTCTCTCCTTAATGACAAACACTGCCAATTTTCAGTTTGTTTTCAAAACAATTTTCATATTGTTTTCATTTCCCTAGAAAAATTCCTTATACAGTCCTGAAAGATGTAAAGCGTTCCAGTGCGATCTTACCAAAGATGATCTCACAGAAAATATACCAGCAGATTCTGTGGATGTTGTCACACTTATATTTGTGCTCTCTGCCATTCATCCTGACAAAATGCGCCTTGTCTTGAAGAACATTTACCAGGTAGGCAGGAATAGCTGATTTTACAACCTTTAATGCATTTTTATTCATTTTGACTTTAAAGTATGATTTTATTCTAAAAGCTGTGGGTTTTTTTTTCTTTTTTTCAATGTTGCTTTTAGTGTAGTGATACTCGCCTTCCTGGGCTGCCTTTGTAGTTGATAGACAGAGGCTCATCCAGGAGGTAGCTTAAGCAATGTGACTGTTCTGAATTTCCCTGTCTACAATGTTAAAGCTTCTGATTTCTTTAAGAAGAGCAGCAAAAAAATCCCAACCCGCAACTAGTTTTCCTGGGATTGTTCCTTTGCATTTCTTATGTATTAGGATACCTCGTCTCAGTTGTATGGATATATGTATATGGAGATTAAAACGTCAAAATCTTTAATAAAATATATGTGTCTTATGTAACAGGTGTTAAAACCAGGCAAATGTGTCTTGTTCAGAGACTATGGGCTCTATGACCACGCGATGCTCAGGTTTAAATCTGGCAGCAAGCTTGGAGAAAACTTTTATGTTAGACAAGATGGGACAAGATCATATTTTTTCACTGAAGGTAAGGCATGTTGTAGATTTGTTTTCTAGGTGTCTTGTAGATTGTTTTCTTTATTGTTGATCCTCTGTTTCAACCTGCTTCAGGAAATCGTTACTGTATCTGTAGAAGTTTTGATTTACATGGGTGAACTGTTGAATTTTAATATCTCTAATTTGCCATCTACTTCTGGGAGTTTATTTGTAAGACTGACAGGACTTTTAGACGCTCTTATTTGCAGGTAAAGAAGCTTCTGAACGTTATGTAACAAGAACAGTATTTCTGAACTTGCTGTGTTTCAGTCAGATTACTTATAGAAAGGAAAAAGATGAATTCTGGGTGAGAGTTTTGATCAACTTCATCAAGCACCTAAGCTCTTCTCTTGCCACTGTCCCTTTTTGCAAGGTTATTCCTGACATGCAGGATGAGAGGGTGCTGATGAAATCAATGGCTTTTACAGAAGAATCATGACTCAAGTGCTGAGAAACTTGTGCACCCATTGGGCTGAGAGCAATGGCCTAGCCTGGGCTGACAGCCTAGCTGCTATCGCTTTCTGCTCTCTTTTGTCAAGATAAAATAAAAGCATTTCCATGAGATTCAGGATTTGAATGGCTTTTCATTCAGTGTTCAGGATGCTGTAGGAAAGAAGGTAACCACTGCAGTTTAGCGGTAGGAAAATGGAAACACAGAGGCATGAAGGAATTTGCTTAGATTCTCACAATGGGTTGTGGTTATAGCTCCCATTTCCTAATTCCCAATCCTTCATGCTAAATTCAGTGAAATGTTACTTCCCCTATCAATTAGAGGGCACTGTGTAATAAGAGCTCTGTTTCTGTGGGGTTTTTGTTCTTACACAAAGGTAAAATACAGCTGCAGGGGAGACCGATTTGAAGCCAAGTAAATGTTATTCATATTTTATAATGTAGTACCTAATTGCTTCTAATATATATATAAAAAAAATCATGTCCAAGCTCTTTCTATTCTTCATAGGACAATGATGAAATTAAGATAATATAATCTGTTCAATAGCTTCATAGAAGCATTTCTAGAACTGTTATTTGTTGAGCGGTTTTGGTTCTACATAAACAGTTAGCTCTTACAAACAGAATGGGTGCAGAAGGGAATAAGTAGGAGACTGGTGTTGCAGTGGAATTTTAAAATCCATTTGTGTTGTGCGTTAGAATTATTTCTGAATTAGAAATTTCTTGCTAGTGCAAATGTTCGTGTTGAAGAAAGAGCTGTGATGGGAAAAGGGAAAAGAAAGGAAAAAGAACAGAGAATCAGTCTTATATTCCTGATGCTGGCAAATGTTTTGCCTTGGGCTGGTCTGTGACTGACTCTGCTCTTGTCACGTAATGCACGTCAAGAAGCTTCTGAACAAGTAAGAGCTCTTGCCAGTCTTACAGATAAACTGTTCTGCCCCTATTTTTAATCCATGTGATTGGTTTCATTTCAGATTTTATCATGTAAATGTTGCTTAATGCTTGAGACCTTCTTTGGTCTGCCAGAATGACAACCTCCCCTCATTCCTGCAGTTTGCTGTTAGTGCTGGTTTTTGTTTGTTAGCAACACATTTCCTCTTCTGCTGTTGGGGGGCCTGTAATCACAAAATCAGCCATTTTGACAGCTGATCCATCTGAATATGGGAAAAAAGTGAGGATTTTTTTTTTTCCTTCTTCTTCTTATCAGGTAGCTGGAGTTTTGAGTGACTTAAATTTGTTGTGGAGTTACCCCCTAAATAAATGAGACAAGGTACAGGAAGGGAACGGTAATGATTTATAATCAACATGACAAGTCAACAACATGGACAACACTCTCTGTTCTTAGATCACTCTGTTTGTGAGGCCCTTCTGTCTTCCGTAAGTGAGATGTAGCTTTAGAGAGATTTCCTTGTTCATAGGAGACATGTTCAGTTTGACACAGCGTCAGCTAAGTACTCTCCCTCAGGCAGATGCAGCAATGCCCAGCTGGTTCACCTTGGAAATATTTGAAATACTGAAATATTGAGACCAGCTGCACAAAGTGAAGTTGGTCCGGGGAGAATGAGAAAGCTCACTACGAATAAGAGAGCTGGCGAGTTTGGGAAGCTGAACTGAGTAATTAGTTCAAGGCTCAGTTTTGCAGGGTGTTATTTCCAAAGCTGAAGTGTATTGATTTCCCTCAATTCAGGTGCAGCAGCCTGTCTGCACAGAGCAGCTCAATCTGAAGGCCTCCGTGTTGGTTTGATTTTCTTCCTTTTCATACTCTTAACACACAAGCACACTTGCTTCTGTAAATGCTCGCCAGTGTTTTAAAAACAGCTTAAACATAATCTTGCATCTTTTTCTTTTTTTCTTCTCTTTCAGAGTTCTTGTCTCAGCTCTTTAAGGCAGAGGGATATGAGCAAGTGGCCAATGAATACGTTCAGCGAGAAACTGTGAACAGGAAAGAAGGCTTGTGTGTTCCAAGAGTGTTTCTCCAAGGCAAATTTCAGAAGCCTGTGGCGAAAACACAAGTTCTTGCAGACTAGCAATAGCACTGCTTGTTTAAAATGGAAGCTGGCACGTTATTTTTCCTTGGTTGTGTTTGCTAAACCAGAAAAAGCTGCATCCATCCTGTTGGTTTTCATTTTCAGATATAAAATATGAATGTTAATGCTAATTCAATTTTGAGGTGGTTTAGTAAGCAGACAACCTGATGAATATCTATATTCCTGTTTTTAAAGTAAATCCTGGACAGAACTGTCAGAGGGTCAGATAAGGCAGACAAATACGGCTATTTTTAAACAGTTTTTTTTACTTATAATTATTGTTATTTCCATTTTATTAAAAACTATTTTAAAATAAATGTTCTTTATTTCTTTTTACCTATGTTTACTGCAGGCCTGTCAATCTTACTATATTTTGTCTACTTTCATAGGACTTCTGAGTATAATTTCTCAAATACAGGAATGATGCAGACTCAGCGAGCGGTGTTATAGAAGTTGTTTCTGTAATTGGTGACTTTTTAATGTGCTCAGCAATTAAGTATGCTTGCACATGTTTATATTTTAAATATAATGCTTATTTATTTGATTTCATGCTTGAAGGAAGCTGTCAAAGGGTCAGACTGTCTTTTGCCCTAAATAATTTCAGATGTTCGCCATTTGCTGAGCAGAAATAGTTGAGGTTGAGAGGCAGTTTCCTACTTGGAAATGAAAAGAGTGAGTCAAAAGTATCTTCTTCTGTGTGAAATGTGTTCAGCTACCAAGGGCAGAGGTCTCGATTCTCTTGTGCATGGCCGTGAAGGAATGTGTTGATCTCTACCTTTGCCTCCCCTTTGCAAAAAGCAGCCGTGTTGAAGCCCTCCCTCATACCCTCTCCCAAACTGGACTGCTTGGAGGGACTTGGTCCTCTTCCTTCTGCAGTCCTGGTACTTTCTGCTGCAGAAGCCCTTGTTTTTTCTTGGATGACGTCTCCAAACATGCCTGTGTCTTCAGCCTGCGTTTTGTACAGCTATGGAAGCTCAGAAGGAGCTGTTGACTCATGCAGTGGATCGCCCTCATCTTGTGCAATGTGCATAAGTTGCAACAAGGGAAATCCCGATTAGATATTAGGAAAAAATTTTCTCTGCAAGATGAGTCAGGCACCGGCTCAGGTGCCCAAGGAGGTTGTGGAACCTCCTTCTCTGGAAATATTCAGGAATCACCTGGGCAAGGCCCTGAGCAACCGGCTCAAAGAGGCTCTGATTTAATTGTCTTCCAAGCAACAATGTGATTACGTGAGTCAGGCTGTTGTTCACGGGGCTCTGTGCTGCTCTGCGCTGCTGCCTGACCCAGTCGCACGCGGCTGATGTGAAATAGGTGTGTTTGCCCGTGTGTGCAACAAACCAGACCATTTCTGCAGTCTTACTCTAGCTGTGTGTGTGTGTGGAAGGAAAGAACTGTTAGGTTATGCAGCATAAAGCCTTCTAATACCAAGTTACCCAGTAGGATTTGGTGGAAAGCAATGGAGCTGTGAGAGGTCTTGCACAGCTGATAGGTTTCTGAAGGAGTTTGCTGCAGGTCATTGCGTTGTGTCAGGGCACCGCAGCTTTCTTTAATTTGGTACCGTGAGCCCTAAAGCTGGATTTATTGTATTTGTGTCATCAAATTTGACTTCAGAGGAAAAAAGACTAAGCCACGCAATTTTCCTAACAGCTCTTTGAGGATGGTTATTACATGACATTTCTTCTTCAAGGAGAGCGTCATCCTGGGGATTTATAAACTGTTGACTCCTGCCGTGCAAGCTGTCAGCACTTTCTGCCATAGCAGTAATAAACGGCTGGTAGCATTTACAGTAAATGAAAAAATATATTAAAAAGGAGTATAACACCGAGAGCCCTTTTACAGTCTGAGCAATGATCATTTTGTGGCTTATCCTAGCAAATGTTCCTCTCTATTACTGCAGTTCTGCACGCAGGGAGTATAGCCTGAGCTCTCGTAATGTGGGGGTTTCACCCTGCAGCGCCGAGCACCTTGCAGGGCTTGGTCCCTTTTTTTGAATACGCAGAATGTGACACACAGATGAGACCGAAGACTTGCCCTGCGTGGCTCCCGGTCACTTTGGCATATGGCTCTTGGCCTATGCAAAGGCAAGCGCACCGAGGTGCGAGCGTCTTGGGAAAGGCAAGCTGGAAAATAAGAAGGTTTGAGGCAACCCAATACACTTAGCTGCAGCCAGCGACTGGCTGCCTTAGTTTCGGGGAGAAAATCCTGCTGCTGTGAAACTGAGAGAGTCGCGGGCGCCAGGAAGCACGTGTGTGGTTTTTCAAGGGATTGGCGATTTCGTGATTTCTGCTTAAATGATCTTTTATTTATGGAGCTATTACCAGTCTCCAGCAAAGGTCAGGCCGGAGGTTTCATCCTTGGGAAATCTGGTTGCTTTGGGAAGTCTTGGCCAAATTGCACTAGCAACCAAATGTAGGCTTCCAGAATTGCTACGTGTTGAAGAGCTTGCTAAGTTTTGAAAAGCAGCTGTGTTGACTGAATGACATAAACCCAGGTTTGTCTTTTTTTCTCAGATTTTATACTTCACAATCACATCAGTGCTCCCCAGCGTTCCCACCCTGGAGCATCTGTGCTGCGGCATCCTCGTTCAGGATGTGGATGTGTCCCACCAGCTCCAGCCCTGGCTTCCAGCACCGCAGTGACGGGTGGACGTAGCGCAGGAGTAATGGAGAACACTCGGAGGCAAAAGTCGAGCAGAAGGTAATCCGCAGCCTGCTCGCTGTCCAGGCTCTGCTATCACCGAGGGACTTTCTGGCATCATCTTCTCTGGACCCTTGTATTGCTTTTGTTCTTATATATTATTATTGCTGTTTTCTATTTGCAAGCCAGAAAAACTGCTCTTCACTGGGGCAATGGTGTCTTCACGTGTATAGGACTGTTGTGCATCTATAACTTAAGGATTTTGAAGATATTTTTTGTTGGCTCTTTTTTTCTCAGCTTTGGCTTCAAGCTTTTATGGGAAAGTCACGTTTATTTGGAATATTCATCGTCTCATTTCAAACAGAAGCTTTCTTCTTTTACCAGCCCTTTCATTATGCCAAAACCGGAGCATTTAACATAAGAATACAGGAATACCTGAGGAAGTCGCAAACTCATTGGCAGTCGGTTTTTCCGAAGGTAGGATGAAACCTGAAATCCTGTCCGACCTGTTAGGACCTGCTAGGAATGAAGCGGCGGCTTCAGCACCCTCTTGCGTTCGTCATTCTGGGCTGCTCTGCCCTGTCCTCCAGCTCTGGCCCCGGGGAGCACCGAGGGTGTCACCTCTCAGCTGGATGAATGTGAATCACACACTGGGAGCTGAAAATAAACAAATACGTTATTAGAGTCGGCCTCTTACAGCCAAGTACCCTCCTTGTGCCAGTGCCTGTGCCAGCGCTGGAAGATGAGAAGAGATGGAGATCCCCCTTTGGAAGAAAACTTCCCGAAACAGCCAGGCTGCTGCAGAACCAGTGTATATTTGAGAAATACTAACAGACCTTTCTCTTCCAGACAGGCTTTCTGCTATACCAAATATACTGCTATATAATATACTGCCCTGCTAGTTTGGAGACCCTTTCCAGTCCCCTAAATAAGTGTTTTAAAAGAATGTAACTCGAAGTGGAAAGGAATACAAGGTCCCAAAATTGAGGGCTACAGGAATGTCTTCGAAAGCAAAGTGAGACGAGCCCAGACTTTGAGTCTGACAGATGATGTCCTCCAAAGCGGATTCTTTGAAAAGACCCTTTATCAAAGATCCCTGCATTGCACCCGTGGTGATCCCAGGAGAACCAGACTGGGAATGGGTGCTGTAGGCACAAAGAATAAAAGACACTCTCTGTCCTAAAAACCTTGCAGTTGAGCTTTGCAAGACGGGTGAAAAAGAGGAAGGAAGGAGGTTATCACATTTTTTGATGAGACATTTACCCCGTTTCAAAAGTAAATTGCTATGGAGATGGGACTGAAGAAAGGAGGAGCCACCGATACACTTAATAAGGGAGTAGGTGCCAAGAGCAGAGGCTCTAATTAAAATAGTGACGTGATGAGAGGTGGCAGTGCTGCTTTTTGCCTGATTGCTTCTGGTTCTTCCCATCATCCAAATGCAGCAAATCCAACCCCCAAAGCATCCGTGGGGTGGTCTGTACGTCTGGCAGTCTGATGGATTTATAGCATAAGTCTTTTTATACGAGATGGTTTTAGAGCAACCCTGGCTTGCACTGCTATTTAAAGTGCAGCCACAGAAGAAATAATGGGAAAAAACAAACTGAGTTAAGAAAGGAGAAAAAGTTTCCCCGTGAGTCTGCAGCTAACACAAGAATACTTTTTGGGAAAGGGTAGCACTAGGTGTTGTCTGCAATGGAGAGAAAAGGAACAGCTTTTCTTACCATCCCTTACACTTTTAAATAATTTTCTTCTTTCTAGACTGTATGTTGTGAAACTCCTGTTTGGCCTAGGTGGAGGCTTAATCTGCCATTTTATGGCTAAATGTGGGTATTTCACCAGTGAGTTACTTATCTGTGCATTTATTATTATTATTATTCTTTTTATTATTGTCCCTCTTGTGCTGCATTAAGTACAGTTTGACTCAAGGGAGGAAGGGTCGATCTCTGGAGTTTGTTCACAAGGTGGCACTAGCTACTAACTAGTGCCACCTTCCTTTTAATGCTAAACTGTTGTCTAAACAGTTAAATCTTATGGTAGGAAGAGATGGCAAGGGTTCTATCTGTATGTAGTACGACTAGAATCTTTCTGAGATGTGGTTCAGTCTTCCTTTTGCCCACTTAAACCTTGGATCTTGAAGGAAGTAACCAAAGGGTTATTTCCAGCGAATATAGTTGTGTGTTAGGGCTGTTATTTGGAGGGAATGAGCTTAGCACAGTCTGGAGGGAGCGGAAGGTGCAATCCTAACACTGTTAAACGCAGCAGGGATCCCAGTTGCCTCTACCTGCAAGCCTACAATTTGCTCCATTAACAGCTTGTCGTTGGTTTCTGTTTTAATTTTGTTTTCCATTACACTGTTATCTCAGATAACTGCATTGACTAGAGATAGTTGCGATTCTCCAAGGTACCCCTCTCATGAATTACCGTGTGGAACTCAGATGTGGCTCCATTTTGCCATTTTATAGCTTTTTCCTATTCTAGTTTTCCCCCTCTTGTCTCCAGCACCCTCTCCGCACTGCAAGGGAAAGAGGAATTATAAAGTGACATTATATAGAGGAATAGGAATATATAGGAATAATAAAGTGACATTTATCTCCTGCTGCCTTTATGTCTCACTTAAACACAGGGTACTTAGTATGATCTGTTGCCAGGCAGCACCGATAGCTCCGTGCAAAACCGTCTCAACTGCATTTTACGCAACAATAATTCTTTTAGATATATTTAATATTTGGATTATTCAAATGCTGGTCGCTGGCCAGTGCAGAAAACCATTCGCAAAAAGCAGCTCCTCTCCGTGCCTTGCTTACCCTTCCTATCCTTTATGCAGGACCAGCTTTTCCTTGCCTCTTGCACAAGCGAGCGGGATACACTGCTCCCAAAATAAGAAGCTCAATGGCAAAGCATCTTAGAGCAAAATTTATGGCCACGGAAAGCGCAGACTCTGTAACATGGATGCTTCCTCCGCGGGGATGGATGAGAGGTGGAAATGGAGCAGGCAGCAGCTTTTCCCAGCTTGCTATTCCCTCCGTTCCCAGCCGTTGCCTCTAAATAACAGTTCTAGCACGAACTATATTTGCTTTAGATACCCGTGTATTTGATTTCGTCGAGATCCAGGGCTGAGTGGAGCTGACGGCCGTGTCGAGCCCAGGAGAAGCGTTCGGGGCCGCTTCCCCCTGGCTCTCTCTCCAAGCCGCTTGCCTATCTATTAGGTTTCTCCTTGCTCGGAGCCTCCTTATTTATTAAGTAACCCCTACAAAACGCTGAATTGCACCATCGGTTTCTGCTGACCTCCGTGGAAGAACCGCGATAGTTCACAGGTTTTGGGATGCTTTGAGAAAACGCTACTCGCGGCAGGGGGAATTCCCCAAGGAATTTGATAAGCATATAGGAAAGGACCATTTTTTTTTTCCCTGTAGCCCAGAAGGGTGAGAAGAGCAAACTATTTTCTTAAGTTTTGTGCATCAGCAGAGTTCTGAAAGACACACTTAAAATCACCGCGTGGGTGTATTTAAACCCTTGTGTTCCTGTGACGCTGCTTCTCGGGTTGTAGCTAAATTCTGGGACTCAGCCCAGCTCCCTGGCCCCGGAATGACCAAGCGTTGGGATAAGCCTCTTTCTGCATCGTTTTCCCCCACTCTCTAGTTTTCTTTAGGAAGAGATATGGTTGCATAAGCAGGGAGCGAGTCCAAAGGGTCTCCGCAGCTGCTCCTATGTGGGTGTATTGTGGAATACCCCTGCGTTGCCATTTGGGATATCCTGGCCCTCAAGGGGTTTTGCTGGAAGATGCCAAGGGCAAACAATGGTAAGAGGAGCAAAGGAATAGGCAGAGAGCTGCTTTAGGAGCCTGAGTTACTGCCTGGGGTCCCCCGGACAAAGGTGGGATAGACATTTTATTAAATTAATTCTGCTTGATCCTAGGAATCTGGCTGCCGTATAACCCGAGTTTGCCATTTGGATGTGCTATACGTTTCCTTCCTCCTCTACTTTTATCATCTTTAAATTACCAGTGTTGAGGGGCAGGTTTGCCTACCTATGTTTATGTGGTACTTAGAAGACTGGAACCTAAATTTGGGCTGGATCTACCATATTTTAATCCCCTCCATTCTTATTTATCACTTACAGAAGACGAGCGCTACAGGCAAATGTTCTGGCAAGAGCAATGTGTCTGCTGGTCCAAGAGGATGTGCTGGAGGAAATGACTTTAGACTCTCCATGGAGTTATTTACTCCTTTTTAGAACCTTATTCAATNATCACTTACAGAAGACGAGCGCTACAGGCAAATGTTCTGGCAAGAGCAATGTGTCTGCTGGTCCAAACTGCAGCTGTGCTGAGGCCTCCCTTGCAAAGAGGATGTGCTGGAGGAAATGACTTGATACTCTCCACAGAGTTATTTACTCCTTTTTATAACTTTATTCAATGCATCTTTGTTTTTTTATTTTAATTACTACTTGTTTCTATTGAGCGCTAAGGAACACGTTGGCAATTCAGGTTATTTTTCCTATATGAGCTATAACGGCCTTCTCTGGCTCCTCATTACGCTGCCTATCGAGTTCAAATAGTGTCAGGCTTCTCTTCACGAGCAGATATACAGAGGATGTCACATCCACCTCTTCCCTTTGGCCATTTCTTTATTGTGGGAAAACAACCTGGAAATAAGTAACTTCTGGGGGTTTAAAGTTTATCTCTTGCATAAGAAAATAGATTAAGGAGTTCAGGTCTGGAGTCCAAGTGTCAAAGTTTCCTCTAAGTGCATTTCTCAGTAAAATGTAAGCTTAGGAGTGCAGAGAAGCAGGGGATATGGAGTAACGACAGTCCAAAGGGAACTTCTGAGCCCTGAATTTGGCATTCATCATCTTCAGTGTCTGAATTCTTAAAGTTTTGTTTGTTTTAAAGCCATGTATTTACCTTGTAGTTAAATTATCACGAATCTAGGAAACACATTAGCCACACGTCTGCGTGCAGAGTGGTGCCATCAAAGCCTGATTATAGCCAGTAGAAAACCAGATCTTATAAGCGAAATCTGTAGTATCTGCTCTTATCAGAATAAGCAGCAGCCCAGTTTTTGAAGAGCAATTGATCTAACTAGGCACAGTTGGATACCAATTAGGAACAAATTCTCCCCATGAAAGAACGAGGAGGAGCGAGCAGAGGGTTTAAAAAGGAGCTGGAACAATGCCCTTTTTATAGTTATGTTAATCTCGACATATGAATCACAGAGTACACGACACCTTGAGCGCGTGATTTTGGGCGCAAGGAAGATGCGCGGAGAATAAACACCCTGCCAGCATATTTGCTGCGAAAAGATATAGATTTGTGTTCATTGCCCTAGCAGATGTCGCAGCGATTCAAGGCAGAATGTGCTCGGGGACATGATTCTAATTGAACTGTTCTCCAGGAAGCAGAGATGAATGTCTTGCTATTTTCTGCTTCTCTTGCAATACTAGAGCTCTGCGTTTCAGATCCTTGATTTGGAGCTTTCACCTCACAGTTTGCATGGAAAGGAAGCGATACTTTCAGCTCTCGCAAACGCTTCAGGAGTTCTGCAAAACTGGATATAAATACCAAAAATATCTGCTATGGAACAGGTTATGTACAAACATGCAAAATCTCTTTGTGAACGAATTCATCGCCATAGCAAGAATTCCTTTTTCTTTTTTTCTTTTTTTTGAAATCTTAGTGAGGTTTTTTAAGGACTATGAAGAAAGGCCCAGCTGCCAAGTAGGCAATTCAGATTCAAAATAAGAAAGGGCCTTTTGCAGAACTGGAGGAATGCAGGAAGGATAAATGACGCCCAAAAAGAGGAGAATTTAGAGAAGAGATTAAATTAGAACCAAAAAAAAAAGGCAAATCTTGTTTTCTGCCCTTGAAATCTGACTACCCTTCATTTAACCTCTTTATAATTTCCTGAATTTACCTAAGAAGTAGAGATGATAATAGCAGTACAGGTCTCTCAGTACCTCACTCAGAGGTACTTCTGCAGCAGTCTCTGGTGAAGCACCCTGTTTTGCCACTGACTGTAGCGAGGCTGGCCTTGGAAAGCAATTTTTATTGGTTTATTGAATTGTAAAGCTTAGCTGAACTACTCAATGTCACAACAGTCTTAAAACCCCCCTTTTTTTCCCCTGTTTTTCTAGGTGCTAAAGCAGGCTCTGCCTCACTCCTCCACACCATGTGCTTGACTGCTTGGGTTTTATGTAACGGGAAGCTCTGAGGTTTTGTCAGAGTGTAGGTGGGGGACAGAAAATCCAGCTATTAATGGGAGAGAAGCTCTTTGGGTGCAGGAGACGCCACCTTTGTGAAGACGATACAGATGTCTTAATCTGAATCTTTTATTGAGCTACAGATTTCCATGTGTATAAGGAAGGAGACATTGGAAATGTAAACGCTGAGAGTTTCGCAGGCATCAAACTCAGTTTTTTCCGGCTTACAACTGTGTCTGTGAGTAGATATTGATGAGTTCCTGTGCGCGGGCACAAGGTAAACAGGCTCTGTTTGCACTCTAGCATCATATCCAAGGCTCTTCAGGGAAGAAGCATTTTCCCGCTCCCCTTGGGAAGAGATGCAGGATTCCTAAGGAAAGCTGCCTCTCTGCTGCTTTTCACCACCCAGTTTTCCACAAGCTGCAAGTATGTTTCCAGTAATCAAATGTGCGCTAATTAATCCCAAAGCTCTGCTCAATATGGTCCAAAAAAGGGAGACAGCAGGACTTGTTTTGGAGGAAGCAGATGCAGCTTGGATTTCTATTCCATTTTTTTCCTTCCAGGGCTTAGGTGAAAACCATCTTTCAGGGCAAGTGTGAGCAGAAATTTGAGTGCAAGGCTAGCTTTAAAGGCCAACAAAACCACCCTCTTCTTTAAAAAGCATCCAACCTACGAAATATATGTAAAATTACCGCAATTATTACCAATCCATTTGATAAATCGATAGCGAGAATTACAATCAACAAGAATATTTAACCAGTTAGCGTTTTATAATGTTTTACATAGGATCACACTCGAGATTCAAGTCATAATGACAATAAGAACCAATTTAAAAGGCGAGCAGGGGGCGTGGCTAACAGAGGGAGGGGCGTGGCTACCAGGGGAGGGGGCGTGGCCGGCGGGAGGCGGGG
>VWPW01005269.1:0-27856 GCA_013389825.1 Crypturellus undulatus | reverse complement strand
AAAAAAGCTCCAAGCAGGGAGCGGCTTCGGCTCCGGGTTCGAGTCCGGGTTCGGGAGCGGGTCCGGGTTCGGCTCCGGTTCCGCCATGGAGGCGGCGGGACGGCGGGGCCGCGGCGCCGAGGAGGCCGCGCACGCCGACGAGGAGGAGGTGGATCCCCGCATCCAGGTGAGCCCGCGGCGGGGGGAGGGGGCGCCTTAATTAAAAAAAAAAAAATAGATATATATAGATATATATATAACCCCATTTTTAAATTTCATACGCATATGGATATTGCTAATATCAACACATGTATTTAGGTGCGGCCCCCGCAGCGCCCCCCGCTCCCGCCCTTTGTTGCCCGCGGCCCGAGGATGTTGCCGGCCCCTCCGGCAGCACCTTCCTTCTCTCCCCCTTTATTTCCCCCCGTCTTTTTGTGTTATTTTTATTTTCGGGCCGTGACGGCGTGACCTTGCTGGGGGAACGGGGCCGCCGCTGGCGATTTCAGCAGCGGCGACGAGAGGGGGAACCAGCGTTGAATTAAATTAAAAAAAAAAAAAAGGAGGAGGCAAAAGGCAAAAGGCGCTGCAATGGAAGGTGGTGTTTCCCCGCTGTGGAAATGCTCGGTGTTCTGCCCTGGGCTTCAGACAAAGCTTTTCCTCCCCCAGAGGGTGCTTTGACCTTTACTTGGTTGTTGTTGTTATTATTATTATTATTATTATTATTTTCTTGTGCAAACTCCAGTGTGCGCTGTCTTTCCCCCTCCCCAAACTCAATGTATTTATAGGTGCCGCTGCAGGGCCCTCTGTGCCGGCATCCCCCTCCTCTCCTCCATCCTCGGCGTGGCTTTTCGGGGGGCAAAACCCCGGCCGGGGAGGCCCTGGGCCCCCCGTGCGCCTGGTTTCGCCCTTGGGTCTTGTTGGCTTCGGTGTTTGGCTAAAAAAATACTCCACGAGAGTCAAAACTTTCTTAGCCTTATGGTGAAAAGCAACGATGCAGTTTCTGTGCAGGCTTTGGAAAATGGGAGCGTAACCGTGCATCTCCAAAATCCCTGGAAATGAAATCCCTCCTCGGAGGCTAAGGGGAACTGGAATCGCTCCCTTGTAGCGCTAACTGTTGTAATGCAGTGGGAAGCAGCCGGGACGATAACCAGCGTTGGCGTTGCGATGTGAAACCTTTCAGGGCAGGGGCGATTTCGGGACGATTCCTGCCGCCATCGGAGCGTCGTGTCCGGATTNAATTTCTGTGCAGGCTTTGGAAAATGGGAGCGTAACCGTGCATCTCCAAAATCCCTGGAAATGGAATCCCTCCTCGGAGGCTAAGGGGAACTGGAATCGCTCCCTTGTAGCGCTAACTGTTGTAATGCAGTGGGAAGCAGCCGGGACGATAACCAGCTTGCAGCGTTGGCGTCGCGATGTGAAACCTTTCAGGGCAGGCGCCGTAACGCTGGTTGCAAATTAAGCACCGATTTATTTCGGGACGATTCCTGCCGCCATTGGAGCGTCGCGTCCGGATTAAGTAGCGATATCGGCCTCTGCTCCCCGGGGTTGTTGCTCCTTTGGTTAGAAAGCCATTAAGGACGAGCGCTGTTTTTGCAGCAATTCATTCGTGAAGCCAGAAATGCTTCTGCCTCGTGTTTATTTTTCTAACGGCGAAGCATCAGCCCGGGCAGGAAACGTGCTGCCTTAAAATAAACCCACGGAGCTTCTCACGTGTTTTATTTTATTTTATTTTTTTTTCCTCCTGATTTCTCACTGTGTTTCTGGCTTTTTCTTTCTTTCTAGGGGGAGCTGGAGAAGCTAAATCAGTCCACGGATGACATCAACCGCAGGGAGACGGAGCTGGAGGTACAGACTTCGCTTCATCCTTTCGTTTTCCCCGGGGCTGCGTTTGTGTTGCACAGGGCAATGCTGCTTTTAGCAGGCCCTGCTCTGGCTTGCTCCATCCCAAAGGGATATTTGGGAGCCAGGATGGATTTCATACGTGGGGGCGATGCTGACGGTGCAGGAGCCGAAAGGGGAGCGCTCAGCCCCCCTATTTTTAGCTTTTGAAACTAAACTCAGTCCTCAGTTCTGTTTTAAGTGTCGCCGGTTTAGGTTCGCGATCTTGTGATCTTCGGTGGTGAAAGCACATTTGGCTAAAACCTCTTTAATCCCGTGGTTACGAGCCAGAATCTTCCCTGTTGTTTTTGCTTCGCGCTGTTTTCATTTTTATTTTTGGTCATCGCATTCGCCATATGAAAAGTAATTAAAGGAAGCTGGAAAATCGAAGGAATTGAAAGGTCTATGAGTCAAAGGAGAAGGATTTCTTGGGCATCTAAAAATCCACAAGGAGTAAGCTTTGCAGAAGCTGTTTTTAAAGCCCCAAATCTGAGCATCGAGTGAATGTGCAGTTACAGGAGAATTATCCTGAAATGCTACTGTGTATTCCAAGTAGCTATAGTAACACTTGAAATCTCAAGGGAAGCTTCAAGTGTTTTAAATACTGCACTAGAGCACAGGGAAAGGGACTGCAGCAATGAAGACACTAAAAAAAAAATGTCCCCCCATACAAATTTATTAAAAATATATATATATATATACTAGAGGAGCTGTTAAGTCACAACGGTCGCAATTAAATGGTTTCCAGGTTTCCTCAGGAGTAGTGCTTGCTTGACAATGTATCTGTCCTTTTCAGTCTCCTTATTTCTGAGGTACTGAAATGGAAAGATAATGCTGTGGACAGTTGCCTGCATTTCATTAATCTTGTCATAACCTTGCATCAAGAGTGTATCACGAAGCAGATGGAATAGTAATAATAATGCAAATGCAGGCTCATGGCATAAGTCCCAGTGACTAAGATGGGGCCTCACGGTTTGCTGAAAATTATTTATGTGCTCGAGCGTTTATGGTACCTGCAGGTTTGTAGCCCGTCTGCACGTGGCACGGGCAGCTCCAAACACCAGGGTCCTCCCGTGTCTAAACCCCGCAGGCGCCTCTGCAAGAAGCAGCCTTTGCACGTTAGCCTTTATTTTTAATGTATTTATTACTGCTTACCTCGCTTAATGTAAGAAATACTTTCAGGCATGTCAGAAAACGGTTATATGGTGCTGTCCACCTCTGTTCTCCTCACATCTGTAGGTAGGAATTACTAGAAGCAACACTTGATGCAGGTAAATTGAAAGGTTATGGTGCGTCTCCATGAATATTTCTTTGCTTTTCATCCAAAATTCATCCAAAATTGGATTGAAGCCACTTTGTGGTATTAGGCAACCGTGTAGTTGTTCACCCATAAAGATTTTCATTGCTTCTGATCTGCTTAAATTTACACCAGCACATTGGCTGGTGTAAGGAAGCCTTAATTTATCTGCTAAGTGCGTTGTAAATGGACTTGGAATTTTTCTAGACATTTTACAAAAAACTTCTCCATGGTTAGAAAAAATCCCCAGCCTTCACGCTATAGACGAGACCTCTGCAAAGCAGCAGTACAGGACTAAATCCAGAATTTAGAAGCAAGANGCGTTGTAAATGGACTTGGAATTTTTCTAGACATTTTACAAAAAACTTCTCCATGGTTAGAAAAAAACCCCAGCCTTCACGCTATAGACGAGAGACCTCTGCAAAGCAGCAGTACAGTAGCAGTAAATCCAGAATTCGGAAGCAAGAGTTCGGAATTGAGGCAATTCTCCCTCCAAGACCTCTAGAGCCCTTGAATGCTGCAAAAAATGTGGATTTCAGGGAAAAACCTGTGGGTTTGCATTTGGAGATTTGCTGTTTTGACTCTTACTAGCTGCCTTGGGTACCTCTTGTTGCCATTCCCTAGCTTGTACTGTTGCTGCTATTGCAGAGTATTTCATTAGGGGAAAAATAATTTAAACAGATAATGAGGTTATATTTATCCTGATCTTGTGTTATTATTTCCTTCATATTTTTAGTCTCTGATCATAGTTAAAACCTTAGTGTAGACACAGGCAGCAGACAGCATCTTGCGGTATCGCTTTGTGGTCCGTGCACTTTTGCCGCTGAACCTCCTCAGAATAATCTCAAAAAGTGACAGGAGGGTTGGAGGAGAACGTGTTTCTGTGAAGGAAATTCAGAGAATAAAACAAAACACATGTTTTTGTGACTTGATGTTCTGTCTGATAAGCGGAAAGAGTAACCTTGTGGTATCTAATGCTGTGCGTGGTTTTAGAGTTCCTGTAGCTTTGCACAACAGGGCTGCTGAAAGTCAGCTCCATTGGCAGGGAAAAGGAAATCTGCAGGTGCAAATGCCTCTGAAAAGCCAGGCTTTTACTCTGTGCTTCACATCTGCAAATGGAAGCAGAAGGGCTTTTCTTTAGTGGGAAAGATACGGGGCTAAATCAGTGGATGCTTCTAGGATTCGGAGATGCTCTGGTGGCAGCCGGAGACATGTCAGTGTGTGACTGATGGAGATTATATTGGAGCTGGCTGTGCAGAGAGGTGATAAAAGGAGGAATTCTCTTTAAATAGATAAGTCTGCCCTCATTTTTTGAAGAAAAGCAGAAAAGAAGATTCTGTACCCAACCCAGGATGTAAGCGGTGTTGGTTGATGTGTGGCATCACTTGAAAAATATGGTGAAATCATCTACCTCTGTCCCTGTCGGGTATTTTGAGTGCTATGAGTAATTCTCCTTTTTTGCTCCCTTGACCTATTGCATTAAGTCCTGGAGGAATATGCTGACCTGGTGATGCTCACGGGCTGCTGAAGGGCACCGAGCGGCTGGTAGTTGTGTGCTGCTTTAATGTATTGTCCGTTAATGAGTCTTTGATTAGGCTTGATTGAAAATCCATAATGCTGCTCATAGGAGCATTACTGACGCAGCAAAAAAGACCCTGAGGGCCCTCGGAGGGATTTAACTCGTGGCTTCCCTAGTGTCCCGGCTGGCCTCTGAAGCGAAGAAGTGCAGGAGGAAGCGCCTTGCAGCGAAGATGCAACTTCGTTTTGGGCAAACGTGACTTAGAGCAGTGTCTTAGTGCTTGAGATTATTTTTTTTTTTCCCCTGTTTGTTGGAAATGCATCTCCTGAACTCGGGTCAAACGCACTTAGCAAAGTCTGTGACCCACCCAGCCGGCCGTATGTGTCTTTGTCCTCAAAACACAGCTCAGATGCAGCGGATTCCTGTGGGACCCTCCAGGCAGCACTACACGGCGGGAAGTACAGCGCATTCCAGCCAAATGACTGCCGGCATTCCAGCAATCCCAAATGTGGTTTTTGTTAGAGAGCGCTGCTGGGGCTGCAGGCTCGCCAGTGTCCCTGCGCTGTGTGATGATTGCACCGGGAAACTAGGTCTGAACCGTGTTTTCCTTCAGCCCTGCTTTGCTGCAAGCAGGGACTGAGCAGGAGCATCCTCCTACGCTTCCCTAGAAGCCCCTGGCCAGATCTGCAGGTTTCCCGGTGCCTTTGGTGCTGGGTTTCTTTTAAAGGTCACACTGGAGAGAGGCAGGAGAAGCTCCAGCAGCCGCCGCGTCCTTCCTCTCGGGAGCTTTGGCAACACTCGAGCCCCTTGGAAGAGGAAGGGCTGTTTTATTAGCGACTTGCTGTCCTTGCGACGCTGCCAGCGGGCCTGCTTGGGGGGTTCCAGTCCTCAGGAAGGAACCCGTCCCACCCAAGGGTTTCAAGTGACCTTCCCGTGGCTGCCGTCTCCAAAGTCTCCGTGTTTTCCAGCCCCTATGGAGGAGCGTGCAGAGGAGGAGCTCACGGGCTGGCCCCGTCCTGCCTGATGAGTTTGTGTTAGGGTCTCTCGGCTCTGCCCTCTCCCATAGGAAATGCCATGTGGTCGTGTTGGTTTTCCGTTTGCTTGTGCCCGNTTTTATTAGCGACTTGCTGTCCTTGCGACGCTGCCAGCGGGCCTGCTTGGGGGGTTCCAGTCCTCAGGAAGGAACCCGTCCCACCCAAGGGTTTCAAGTGACCTTCCCGTGGCTGCCGTCTCCAGAGTCTCCGTGTTTTCCAGCCCCTATGGAGGAGCGTGCAGAGGAGGAGCTCACGGGCTGGCCCCGTCCTGCCCTTCGGGCTGCAACGCGCGTGCGTGATGAGTCCGTGTTAGGGTCTCCCATAGGAAATGCCGTGTGGTCGCTGCTGGTTTTCCGTTTGTTTGTGCCCGTGGATGAGTAAGGAGAGGGTTTTTCCTCCGTGCGAACTCCGGAAAGGTTCTGTGGCCCGCGTGAGTCAGCGGGCTTTGCGACGCGGTGAGGAAGCAGAGACGGGCTCCTGGCCACGGGGGCAGAGTCAGCCGCAGGAGAGGGGTTTGGAGGGACCTCTCCTTCCCCTCTCTTTTAAAAAGGCTAAAAAATAATCCAGTAGCCTCAGTCTGTAGCAGTCTGCAAGCAGGAGCACAGAGCCACTTCCAAACACTCATTTTCATTCTTCTGAGATGGCAAACAAGCAGCTCTGTGATAAGCAAATGTCTCCTTGCTTAAAAAAATGAAGTGGGTTGCTTGCCTTACCCCTTCCTCATACTTGATTTTAAAGGTTGGAGGCTTATTCTGGTTTATTCAAACTGCTCAGGTACTGAATAGATACTTAAAAACGTCCGTAACTTCCCCAGGCTGGCGCATCCCTCCGGATGAGGGCAGGGCTGAGCGCTGCCCGCCTCTCCGAGGGGGAAGATGCTCCGATGCCCTGGACCAGGCAGACACCCTGTTCCCGCACGCCACCCCATTGCTTGGAAATTCACACTTATTTTGATGGACGGGAATAGCGATTTGCTTGTCGCGAGGCATCCGACACCAGCTCAGTGCCACCCCTCGTCGGAAAGGCAGTGCTCTATCCTCCAGCAGTTTCATTTTATGTGCAGAATGGTATTTTTGTTCCTGTCCTCCCGGGAGAATGGGATCCCCTCAATACGGCAGCATGAACGGCCTGTTGTTGTTTCGCTCTGTCTTTCTAGTTCCAGGTGGAGACCCGTGATTGTTTTCCTGGGGGATAAAAGTACATGCAATCAGTACGGGAATCCATTCGGATTTGTTAGTGATAGGGCCAAGTTGCTGTCGACAGGTCTCTCTGCTCCAAGTGCTTGTCTTACGGACATTGGAAAGGGACTTTTTTGATATATCATTACATAAGGCTCCTTTTGCTTGGTGCATACGCACATTTATATTTTTCTTAAACTATTCACTATCTACAATTAGTATCCAGCTATGCAGCTTTCATAGAGAAAAGGAAAAACAACTTCCCAGACACTCTCTCTTAAAAATAAGCTCTTATTCTTGTAGGAAAATAATTTTTGATAAATATATTTCCATACTTCATTTTTTCTTGTGTTATAGTAGTCATGCTTGCAGTCTCATTTCAGTTTCTGTGAAACTTGTTTTGCGCAGTGAAGCACATATCCTTATACCTTAATTAGCAATTTGTCATTGAGAAACTCACGGTCTTGCCTGAGTGATGCACTTCATCCTTTTTCTAAACAAAGAGATTATTTGTTGAGCTGGAGTTAAGGGAATACCAAATTAATGTGAATTTAACTCCCCATTTTGGCCCTTTTATCCACCTAAACGTTTCCTTAGAGCAAATTGGAATGTCTTACCAATGCAAAGCTATTTGCATTGGACAGAAATATTACCAATTCTGGTTAAGGTTTTAGATGCCATGAAAAGCAACCAAAACAGCATGTACTGAACTGCAGTTCTCTTTCTGTGAAACTAATGCCTTGCTGCAGCTGTTGCTGCTTCTGTGAAGGCAGAGGCAGGTTCCAATAGATTTTAATTCCTCCAATGAAGAAGCAGCTGTGCATTCCAGCAATCCTCAAAAATAATGCCCCAAAACCTGCGGAATTAGAGCACTTCTTCAAACCAGCTGCTTACTGGTGTTGCTCCAGCAGTCTGCCTAAATCCTGCTTCCTAATTGGGATTACACGTCTTGGCAAGGGCCCGCGTGGTCCCTTCTTCCCAGTCTCCTTGCATCCAGGGCCAGAGCCCAGGCGGAATTTGCATCTCTGATGCAATTACATGGAGATAGAATGTGGTTGGGATGCCGAGGTTGGAGTCGGGATCACTTTGCTTAAAAGGTGTGGGAATTTCATTGGAATGGAAAAGGTATTTTAGTTGTTTCAGCTACTAACATAATGAGGGCTCAGACGGGAAATAGTTGGAATATAGTTTTCTTACGAATAATAAGCAATGGCAATCAAATGGAAAGTGGAAATCTTTGAATCTAAAGAGCAATGTGAAGATAGGAGCAAGCTAGGGGAAACAGCAGTTTTAAAGCTCTAATTCTTCCTTGTCCTTTCCATTTTGAAGGATGCACGCCAGAAGTTTCGCTCGGTGCTGGTTGAAGCAACGGTAAAACTGGACGAGCTCTTAAAGAAGATTGGAAAGGCCGTAGAAGACTCCAAGCCTTACTGGGAAGCTCGGAGGGTGGCCAGACAGGTGAGAACTTTCTGCCTTATAAGCTCCTGCTGGTAGCTGGATAGCACGTACTGATTGCATCGCTTGGGATATTAATAAAGTCTCAAGTGTTGGCATTTGGCTGACACTGGTCTTGATATCAGCCACGTGATATCTGGATATATGGGTATCAGCCCTGTGAATCTAGCAAAATCTGTTCCTTCCCAGCCACAGCTGCACATGTTCTTCGGTCCAGGAGCAGCCACAGCAAACGAAATCCTTCAGTAGCAAAAGACTTGTGCCTTTCCGAGCCCTGCTCTTTGCTGTTAATGGTTGTAATTGCTTGGAAACATATCGTAGAGTTTGGCTATCTGCTTATCTCCTTGCAAAGCAAAATGTGGAGCTGCTAATGAAAATCACTGCACCTGGAAACAGCTCGGAAAGGAGCTCAGAATGGAACAGAGCTCGGTGCTGATTTTGTTGTGTTTGGGCAGGAATGTGCTAAATTTGACTATAAAGCGTGCTGGTACTGTGAGAAACCAAGGTCTGTCATCTGGACCTTACCTGCCTTGTCCCAAGCAGCAAAGCAAACCCGAGCATTGGTAGGCACCTAAAGCTGTTCCTTGGTTGGAAAGAAGGCAGGGAGGATGAGGGGTGGAAGTAGAGGTGGGATCCACTGTCTCTAAAGGAGGTTTGTAAAGTGTCAGGATGCTTCTCTGCTTAGGAAGAACTAGCTGAGACTACAATGTGTGATGACACGGGCAGTGCTTCTACTTGTTTTCCAGGATGGGTTGTGCTGCTTTCTGAAGGGTTTGGGGTTTTTCCCCCCAAGGTGGGAAGGATGGAGGGGTGGCTGGGTTGTCAGCTGTGACGGGGTAACTGGGATGTGATTGTGTGCACAAAACTGTGGAAAAGAGCTGGTGCAGCGTGTGTGAAATCTATAAAAAATATATGATGATTCATAGATTAACAAAGGTGGGGACTCGGTCTGAGTTGGGGAGAGAAGCAGTGTAGGTATCTGGCAGGATGAAGAATATAAACTCAATGGATGCAAGAGAAAAGGGGAAAGAAGAGAATATACCCTAAGAAACGGCACAGGAGAGGGAGAAAGGATTGCAAGCCTCATTGCTTTAAAAAATCTTAAATCAGGGGGTTGATTGATGGGATGTGGCACCCTAGAAAAACATGCAACCCTATTGATTCTAAATTGCNCTTAAATCAGGGGGTTGATTGATGGGATCATCAAATGCGACCCTATTGATTCTAAATTGTGTGGCATTATTTTGGGGCTCTTGCCTCAGTTAGTGGGGACGATATTTGGAGGAGTGGGCATTGATCCTTCAGACTAGAAACAGGGTATCAAACCGGTAAGCTCCACTTCAAAGTGCAAGTACAGCATTTACTGCTCATTTGCAACTGCTCCAGAAGCAATTCCTGCTCACAGAGCTTGTGGTGGAGACAAATCAGTGATGTAGAGAAGGAGGTGAAGCTGGGGACAAAATAAGATCAAGGAATCATTTGCACCAATTGTCACAATGTGAACAATGTAAAAAAGACCTCAGGTATGGTCTTGTCTTGCTATAAATAGCTGTGTAAGAGGTAGACCACATAGGGCTTCAGGAGCTATTCTTGGAAAAACCTGTAGTGGAAAAGCACACTCTGAAGTGCTGGAAAATCAGAACACTTTGGATGTGTAACATTGGGCACTGAGAGCACTGAACTTTGTCCTCTCTCCTGGAGTTGGCTTCAGAGTGTATCTGAAAGTAGCATTGTAGAAAAATGGGAATAGCTTCCTATCTTTCTATTCCGTTTCACAAAACAGCTCGCTTGCAAAGATTATCCTCTGCCTTCTGTAAAATTTTTAGAACCATTAGCCCATTTCTGAAAATAGAGCACTATTCTCTGTGTTTGAAATAGTTTGAATTAAAATAAAATAAAAAAATAAAAAAGATAGGAGGGAAAATGCTTGACTGTGCTTGTTGAAAAGGGAAGTTTTCTTTGTCTTCTGTTGTCCCTAAAGGGAAATAAAAATACGAACTACTACTTGAGGTCTTCTGAGAATGAAGAACTGCCGAACTAATGACATGTAGCTTGGCAGAAACGTGTCATCCTGAGTTACTTGCGTTCAAGATGCCAGTTGTAGGGCAAGTTGTCTGATACAAGCTGCAACAAGTCCGTTTTCAGATGGCGCTGGTATCGCTCCCTTCTGGAAATACTTGTTTCATCTATTAAAATAAAATCCATTAAAATGCCACTTTGATGATGCAAAATGGGTCAGCAAAAAATTGACCCCAAATCAAGTATTTCTTTTGGGAGACTTTAAGCTTTTGAGCCCTTTCGTCTTCTCACCCCCTTATCCCCATCTTGTGCAATCCTGCGTTGGCACTTGGAACAAATTAGTTCTCCCATTAAAGATCATCGTGCAGTAGCATCTTGTTTGTGTAGTGTATGCCAAGAGAACATCAGCGGCGCCTACCTTGGGGTGAAACCTCCACGTAGCAGAGAAACGGTCCCTTACTGTTAGGATCTGAGTGCTCCGTGCTCGGCAGGGTTGGCACAGGGAGCTGGGATGCTGTCTGTTGGCACCAAGACATTAATATTCAGCTGTTGCTAAAGCTGAGAGAAGCCTAAAGCCAGGCAGCCCCCATGGATTTCATGTAGCTTTTGTCCTTCCATAGCTTCCACCCTTCGTGCCGTTAGAGTCTCTCTGTGGTGTTGCACGGCCTGGATGAGCTATTTCATCTCTCTCTTTCAGCTCCCACATAAATTCGAGCTGTCAAACCTCTGTGAAACGGAGTTCATTAAGGGAAGTAAAAGTGCTTCGGGGTCACTGGGGGAAAGGGGCCACGAAAACACTGTTATCCGCGTGTCATCACATGTGAACCCAGGAACTAAGGGAACAGGAAGCCCTCTTTTGCCTTGCTTCTGCGGAAAATATTCCGATAAAATTGTCTCCTACTCCCACCCCAGCAAGTATAAGAATTCCTGCCTCTACTGTGAACCTGAGCAGAAGAGAAGGCCTAGGGGTGTTGCTTTGGATTAAGCTGTAGCTCCTGTTCCTGAGCTCTTGGTGCCGAGCGAGGAGTTACGTTCCGGTGTCCAGCCCTGGCCCAGGTTGGGCGTAGGGCTGGAGGCTTCGCTCTAGTGCTAAGTTAGGAAAAAGCATGGATTTTTCTTTTCTTTCTTGCCTCGCTTGTACAAAAGCAGATCGGTAAACCTGCTTCAGGCAGGAAGAGATGAAGGGCCTGTGCTCGGTCATATCTATGTGCGTCTCTCGCTAAGGGACCTGTCTGCAGCGAGTCTTCAGAGCGTCGTGCTTTGAAGCATGTTCTGCCTCCTCGTGGGTCACCTTTCGGGGTCCAGCTTTACAACTTATTCTGCTTTTCATGCTGCTGCCATTCTTTCTTAAGCAGCACTCTTCTGTCACAAAAGGTTTGGAAAAACCTCCTGGAATTGGTGTGTGCAACGGCTTCATCCTTGCTGAAGCCTAGGCATAGCCGAGATGAAACACAGCTGACTGGCAAGTGGATTCTGCTCAGCAGGTTCAACTGACACATCCAGTTCGTTATCGCTTTGTATTAAACGCCCCTCCTTTCTGCCCGCCACCCCGCGTTCTGGTAAGCTTTCACTCATCTCAGGTTTTATACTGGATTGCTGCGTCTGTTCGAAGGAATCGGCCAACGGGACAAGGAGTCACTAGGGCTGAACTAGCAGGTATTCGAGCCCTGGGATCCTTTCTCCCTGTCTCTGTGAAACGTGAGGGAATCCAGTCACTGATGAGCATCAATTCCTCTCACAAATGTAGATTGTGGTTGGACTGGGCAGGTGGAGCCAAGTACTATTGGACACCTGTAGACCAAGGTGGATACAGAGGATTTACCTTGATGAAGTTTACCACTTACCCAAAGGTTTGGAGTCCAGTCTACGCTAATCATTTAGGCACTTAATCCCACGTGTAATCAGTGGTGAGAGGTCAACTTGAACCAGCTTCTGAAATCCCATCTGCCTTCATTAAATACAGAGGGAATTTAGACATCTCGTCCTTAGTTGTTTAACCATTTAAAAGCTGTCAAATGAAGCCTGAATAAAGTGACGCCACAAAGTTTATTTCCAAAGTGAAACGGGCCCAAAAGGTGCTGTAATCCTGCAGAACGGGAGCTGAGGAGTAACGTGGCCCCTGGCTGCTGTAGTGGGAAGGATGCAAGCAGATAGGAGCACAATCACCTACTTGGAAGGCTCTTCCCCAGCAGATAGGATTAATATTGTTCCTCACAGAGGGCAGGATTGCCGTGCCTGTAAATGAACAAGACTTTCCAAAGTGGCCGTTGCATCGGAGTCGCTCAGTGTTCAGCTTGAGATGCCTGCGAGGAGTGTGACTCCACACACAGGAGATTGCCTGGCGCTTTCAGCAGTCAAAGGCTCCTAAAATGCTCATAACTCGAAGGTTTGAAACTGCCAATTGCCTCTAAAAAAATAATTAGGAACTGGGAAGCGTTGTCTTGCCTGTATGGCTTCGTACAGCACCCAAGTTTCCCATCCAAGGGCGCCCACAAACGTGATGCTCGTGTCTAGGACAACAAGGGGTTAAGAGCGATTTGTATTATCTCGTAAGCTTATCTTGGCAAAAAGATGGAGGGAGGGGGGATTTGAGAAGCAAAAAATTAAATGTCAGCAGAACCGCGACAGACTTCTATTCATATTTGGCAGCTTGCCACGAAGCTAGTAAAAAGCAAAATTCTTGGCAAAGTTACAGCAGAACAACCAACTGACCTCTTCTGGTTGAAGGAATGCTTCTGGTTAGCTGTTTAGAAACAAAAAAATAATCCATTAGATTCATATTTTCAAGAAAGGACAAACAAAGATTTAAAACTTGACTTTGATCAGCCTTCTACAAGTCCTTCCAACTGTTCAAGGAGGAAAAAAGAAAAAAAAAAAAGGCAAAACTAAAATGCACGACTGCTTTGCGTTAGTACTGGGGTACTGAGTGTGGACGTTACTCCTCGGTGCAGCTGCGATAACCAGTCTAAGAGGGCAATGTTGGTTGTGTTACCTGGGCTGCTGTGTTGGTCTTTGGTCTAGACCAGGCTTCTGGTCTAGCCTAGCAGGATGGGGTGGCCATGTAGGTGGCCTGTGTGAGAAATGCCTGGAAGAATGCAGCTTGTTCCTGGTAGCCTGGAAGTTTTGTGTGTCCTTTTCCCCTTCGTGTTCCCTGTGGACCTGCTCTAGGTGGGAACCCCCATCCTCCCACTGGCCATTTCGTTTTTCTTTTGCAATGCATGATTAAATGTTGGGGAAACCATGGTCGACGTGACGTTATTCCTCTTGCAAAACGTGGAGTTCCCATTGCTGTAATCCCGAGGGGGGTTTGCAGTGTGTTTATCTTCCGTCCCGCGCGGTGCGTATTCGGCTGTGGGACCAGGCACCAACCTGTGGCGGAAATAAGGCAAGCACAGGAATCTGACATCAGGATTTTTGTTATTACTGAGGGTGGGGAGTTGCCTCATGCTTTTTCACCAGGGAACCCAGTGCGTTTCACAATATTTATTTCTAAAGCAGGATGTGCTTTGGGTTAGGTAAAGAAAATGTTTTGCCTCGCTAAATTTGATGGAGTGCCTCTCGCGCTCTCTTGCAGGGTTTGCTCAGTTGTAACTGAAAACCCGTACGGAGCAGCTAGGAGTCTGCGTGGGAAGCGGGGAGGTCAGGGAGACTTCACTGGGCCAACCCGCTGGGCTTTGGGTGGCTGATTTATTCTCAACACTATTTATTTAGTTAAAACTAAACTCCCCTCCTGAACGCATCTGCCTTCCCACCCGCCCGGCTCATGCGGGACAGTAGGTCAGTGTGACGGGCAGGTCCCTGCCCTGCTAATCCCGAGCAGCTGGGAATCCGGCCCACGTTCAGGCACATCGACAGCTGGTGCTTCACAGGCAAAGGGACCCAAGGCCCCTACCTGCCCCAGGGACAGGTTCTGTGCTCCGTTACTTATATTTCCTGCAGGCTTGGTGCCATCTGTAGCCATCGAATCCTGTCTCCAAATAGGATATTCCAACTGCCTCGGCACCTTTGGAAGTAGGAGGCGATTTTCAGCCAGTGAAATACCTGCAGTGGCAAATTCATGGAGCACATGTCACCTCTAAAACTTGGATCGGCCCGTCGTCTCCTGTGCTTCCTGTGCCAGTGAGGAGATCTGGCTATTTCGGGATGATATTTATACATCCCATCTTTGCATTTTACGTGCGCATGAGCGTAGTGCTCCTGGATTCATTTGTGTAAGCCATTGGTGCAAAAGCTGTAATCGATCTCCCCATCGCTAATAAAGGGCCTGCCTTGGAGGGCTCCCTTGCTTCAGTTCATTAGCGGTGCCCTGGAAATTACAGGTTCTTCCCCCTTCTGTCTCTTTCCAGAAGGATAAGATACACGTTCTCATCTAAGTGCTTTGAAGGATTTCTCTAGAAAAGATGAAATGCTTTTTCATTTTTCTCCTCTTGCCCCACTCCAAACCTCAGAGCTTCCATCTCTCCAAGGTGGCAGTGGAAAGCAAGTGCTTCATTCTCCTCCCCACCAACTGCGATTGGTGTAATGAGCTCCTTGATGCCTCTCCTTGCTTTTTTTTTCCTCTTTCACCTTCCCACTCATCTTTCCTGGCTGTTGCTAATGGCTCTTTCCAAGGTGTTGTAAGCTACAGGCTTGTTAAAAATAGCACCCATCATTTGAGCCTGGGTGACACAAGATCATGATGAGATACTAGTACCCATTTTACATGGTAATTGCCCGGTGAGGACCTGCCGAAGGCAGCACAGGGCTTGTATCCTTTTGGGAAATGCCCAGCCACCCCAATCTTTTGTGCACAGTGTCTAAGTAGGTGGGAGTTTATTATGAAATACTAAATGCCCATGCTGGGGGCTGCTGCCAAAGCAAATCTGATACGGATGTTGGTTACTGGGTGTGTTTTGTTAGGCCTTCTAGTATAACAGTATGAATTTATGATGTTCTCATCTTCTTCTGGAAAGACAAGATTATCCTTCTGGAAAAGAGTATCAAGAGAGTCTCACTTTTCTGGTGCATGCCTGAGAATTACCCTACAAAGACCCATTTTAGCTTCTGTAAATGAACATCTCTTTCTTAATTGCAGTGAAGTTAGAAGTTTACCGTTACATGGAAGATAAATTCACTGTTGGGATGTGGGAGGAAGAGCCATCTTTTTCACTTGCATCTGCTTCTGATTATTTTTTGCTTTGTAAAGGGTGTTAATGGTTGGTTCTTATGGGAGGATTATATTGCCATGAAGTAGAATTGAAATTTTCTGTCCCTGCTGCTACCTAGACTTGTTCCTTCTACGAATTAATTATTTGTGCTTATTGATATCTTTATCCAGGACACTGTCCCTGGCCTCTACCCACGTGTCTTCTCTTTGCATGTGTTAGGACCTGTGCACAAAACCTGCTTTCAGAACCCCCTGGAAACCTTTATAGACAATCATCTGCTTTGGTGGCCATAAGGTGTGCCCGTGAGTCCAGAGTATCTCCTAGTTTGTCGAACATTTATCATCTTGAATAAATGCAGAGCAAAATCCGTTACGGCAGGATACTTGCAGCACGTGCTTCTGGGTTTCTGTTCCCTGCTTCTATATTTGATTTTGGCGGAGAAGGCTGCTGCCAGGTGCAGACGAGCACATACAGTCTCCATAAACCTAGAAACCAGCTGGAAACGCTCGATGCGCCGAGTCGCTGCCTGAGCCTTCAGGATGCAGGTGAACGTGTCCGGAGGGCTGCCTCAATGCGTTTCTCTCTTAAGAAGATATTTGCCTTTAGAGAGAGAAGGGAAAAAAAGAGAGAAAAAAAAGACTTGGCCCTGTTCTATGATTCCCTGCTCCAGAAGGCGGCAGTTTTGCAATTTTGCCTCCAAACGGAGAGAAATCCAGCAGGTTTTGAATGCTGAGTGCCCCGTGGGCGCAGTGGTCTTGGCTGGCTTGGAGTCAGCGATCGTGTTCTTGCTCTTGTTTAGCAAGGTGCCCGTGTCCAGCCTGGACAGGGGCCACTGCAGAACAGAGGGACTGGCATCAGATGACTCTTTTGGTCCAGGTCAGGATTGGCCTTAAGGAAATTGAATTTTTTTTTCCTTTTTCCTTCTTCTTCTTCCCTTCCAAAGCTCCTAAAGGCAGGAGATGGGATTCATTTAGCCATCTGTGTGCTGGTAACAGAAGCAGGTAATGAGTTAAGCTCTAAGTCCAAACCTTTTACCTCTGCGAACAGGTTCAGCTACACTCTTGGAAAAGGGCACTTGAGTGCAGTGCCCCTGCCTTGGGGCGGTTATACGTATCAGCTAACATTAGGGTCCAGAATTAGTGCGTGTCGCTGCTGCTTGCCGCTTCGGGTGCCTTGTGACTCCGAAAGGTTAGACGCGGAGTTAGGTGTCCGTCAGAGCGCTCTTTGGAGCTCCGCTCTGATTTCCTAGGCCTTTTTATAGACCACAGGCTTGCCAGGAAAATAAACTAGCTTAGAGCCAAGAGTCAGCTTCGTGCTGTAACAATGCAGCTTTCAAATGAGGAGGAGCGGATGCATGAACGGGACCAAAAAGCCCAGCCCAAGAGCAAGATGTCTAATCAAAAGCAGAGACCAAAGGACATCTGGTTGAGCCACAAGCCTTTTGCGAGCTATGCAGCAGGGAGAAAACGGTTTGTGCTCCAAAAAGCTTCAGCAGGACCTGCCCACCCTCCTCTTCCCCTCCTCTACCCAGATGCGAATCTTCACATCTGCTTTTAAAAGGCAGATTGTAGCCTCGGCACGATTTTTTAGCTTTTCGATAAGCAGAAATAGCACAAGGGTGTTGCAGACTCTTGCAAGCGACGGTGTTTGCTGTCAGTTGTGCAGACAGGCATCGCAGATTAACGTACAGCTCACAGATCTGCCCAGATCTGCCAGAATGAGGTCACTACAGAAGCTATGGATTTTCTAAGTTGTTGATAAACATCTGTATGTGGCCTACAGCAAGAAGGGATTTCTGTTGTTCAGCTAACTTGGCTCTGCTTTGGCTGTGTTTGTAGGGAGAGGGGAAAAGAAGGACAGGGAAGATATTTTGCTTAAAAAAATGCTATTCTGATTATTTGAGTAAAATGAATGTGTACATGAGAATCTAGGAAAGCATACTCAGAATCAGGATTAATTCTTGTAATCGTGTTCCTTTCTTTGAGGAGCTGTAAGGAAAAAAATGTGGAGAAATAAGATTTATGGCATTTGCCTAGGATCTGGCTGCAAAAAACACGTGGCGCTGCTCTCTCTTAGAAACGTTCCGAAAAACGGCGCATGTCTATCTTCCGAAACGCAGTGCTGCTTCCCCTCCTTAAAGACGCTGCTTGCAGAGGTGCCCTCGAGGTCCTCTGCTCCGACCTTCTGCTCGAAGCGGAGCTGTTGCGGCCGCTTTGCCAGGTCTTCATCTCCAGGCACAAAAATCTGTAGCTTCTCTGGCTTGCGGCACTGCCCTCCGAGTAGGAAACCTCGTCTAATGTGCATCCTGAAGGCGCTGGGTGCATTCTCTAATTTAGCATCGTCCACACGTGTGCTGAGGGGGCAGCTGCATCAGTACTGGGGTTGTTATTAAAATACCGAGCGGTTCGGGCGCCCGTGTTGACGTGCGGGGTGCTCCGCTCCTAACGGCTGCCAGCTGCGTCGAAACAGATGGGGGAAAACTGGGGCCAAAATAGCAAGGCTGAGGGGCAGTTAATGTAAATGCTGCAATGAGAGCTTCTTGCCTTCACCTCGTAGGTGTCTGCAAGGCTGAAAGCAGCACGGCAGTGAGCAGGGCAGTTTGCACAGCTCTCCCATGAAGAGAGCTGTAGATCCTGAAGGGCTGCAGAGAGCCCAAAGCTGCAGCACGGACACGTTACGGCAGCTGCGGTANTCTGCAAGGCTGAAAGCAGCACGGCAGTGAGCAGGGCAGTTTGCACAGCTCTCCCATGAAGAGAGCTGTACATCCTGCTGCCCTGAAGAGCTGCAGAGACCCCGAAGCTGCAGCACGGACACGTTCTGGCAGCTGCGGTAGGAAGCCGATGCAGGAAAGTGCCTGTCATCTTGAAGCACGTTTCCTGTTGTACCGCACGCGGTGACCGAACCGCGCCGCGTTGCGAAATGAATGAGAGAGCCAACGCGTAAACGTCTGAAATCTGTTTGCTCCCGGAGAATCCTAACTGGGAGCCAGTTAATCATTATTTAATAGCGAGCAAGTCGCTGCTGGTGGGCAGCAATTACACGATTGTTTTATAGATTAATGAGCAAGGGAGACACTGGGTTCATTTGAACAAAACAAGAGCCTTGGGCAGCATGTGACTGGCTGGTGCCTTGCTCTGCGTGGAGCTGTCATGCTCCAGCTTCCAGTGCGTTTCTACACAGAGATCATCCAGGCCTCTTACTAGCAAAGCACAGAAATATTGGAGTAAAGTCATTGTGGGCTCTGCAGATGGGGCAGAGAATTGCAGCTTTTCTTCCCCTGCACGGGATTTGTCAGGACTGAGCTAGTATCACCGGTACGTTAGCAACTTGTGATCACCAAGCCTGTCATCATGCCTTGAAAAGCATGAGAGCAAATGCAGAGCGTGGCCTCTTCCATGCGATGGAGCAGCCTGCAGCCTTGAGCCCCTGGGCAGGAGAGCTCTGCTGCTAGCGCTGCAGACCTTGCAGTGCTTGTGTGCAGGGCAGGGTGGTTTAAATAAATGCTAATTACTGAGTAACTGCCCTAAGAAGTGTTTGAGCATCCCTTTTTCCATTGCCAGAGCCTTTTTCTGTTCTTGTCCTGGTTTTCGGTGAATTGTCTAAAAGGCTGTTGACTGTCTTCAGATAACTGCTGAAGATAAGTTGTTATCTGAACTTACTCCTTTGCGTAAACCAGAAGGCATTTTGCACTCCAGAGCTGTGCTTTCCAACTCCTGTTAGGGAGCAGCACGTAACTGATACAGCAGAGAGAGTACCTGAGGAGTTTCTGTTGAGTTTCCACTTTTCCATACAGTTATGGAGCATGAAAGTGAGTGGGGCCAGAATTATGGGTCTGCCTGTCTGCAGCTTTGGCTGTCACCATCCTAGAGGTCCCGATGCTGGAGATACCAAACAGCCAGAACGCACTGTGAACCTGGCATCTGGAGTGCTTATGGTGAAGTGTTATTTTGCAGCGCAGCCAGTTGTGCTTTAGGGGCTTCATCGAAACAGAGGCTTCATCTAAGGAAAACTTTTGCCTTTTATTTGTATTCGACCCCTTTACTTACAGCTCAATCTTATGGGAGTAAGAGGGCTGTGAATTTTCAGAACACAGCAAATGGTATTTCGAGGACCAAGATTTATGCTGCCCATCCTTTGTTGGAAGCTTAACTCAGCCCTGCTTGAAAATCCTGGGAAAGCCTGGTCCTGCTTGGTGGGTACTGTGAGTCAGGTTAATTAGTGGTTAAATTGAAGTACTTATTAATCAGATTTATCTGTATGCATAAAATGCATTAGCTCATCTGAAATGGAGTAGTGGGGAGGTTTAGACTTTCTAGCAGGCTGCATTAACAATAAATTTATTTGCAATA
Organism: Crypturellus undulatus; assembly: GCA_013389825.1. Lineage (NCBI taxonomy): Eukaryota > Metazoa > Chordata > Aves > Tinamiformes > Tinamidae > Crypturellus > Crypturellus undulatus. The sequence goes on along the minus strand of VWPW01005269.1, from coordinate 8,001 downwards.
GGGTGTTGGTATTACATGCTGCTTATTCCATTAATACTGGCACCATGCACTGTAGTGCTTCGGTATTTGCTGCGTGGAAAATTAGCACTTTAATGTCCTGGCTCTTAAAAGCTATTTTAGATGGGGTTGTGAGGTGGAAGCTGAGTAAAAGCAGAGAAGGGCCATGGCTCAATGAGTCTCCTGCGCGAAGCACCCGCGGTCACTGCAGAAGAAAGTGCAACAGGCTTGGTGCAAGGAAATTCTTATTGTTCTGATTTTGATCCTTTTTTTTTCCCTTGGGCAATAGATGAGGGCCCTCTCACGCATTTTCCACTGTGGTTTTTGGCGTGAAATGCTTTGTGTGATAAGAGGAGGGAAGTAAGAAGAAGCTGCTGGTATTTGCAGACATTGCGAGGGAAACTTGGCATGCTTTATTTCCTTTGGAGGCTTGTGTTGAAATTAGGTGGTTTCTCACACACACACACACACAAAACAGGGAGAAAAGGACCTTTTCATCACCTTTACAAGGAACCGTGGGGTCTGAGACGCTGAAGGCGTTTGGTGCAGCTGGCGGTGAGGATGTGTTGCCACCGGCTGTTTGCAAAATGCCCCCTTGTTCTGCTTATTTCACCTTCTAGATCAGAGGGTTTGGGCCACTTCCCAAGTGGCCGCCACTTCTGGGCATTCAAACCTCTTCCTCAAATAGAAAACTGAATCTCCCTCGGGGTTGTGCTCCGCACACCGGAGCGCTTCCCTCTACTTCAGCCCCAGACTCCCATGCCGTGTATCATGACACGTGAACTCATATGCATTAGTTCACTCTGTCAATCGTGTCTGGTCAATGGTGACGTTTCCAGTAGGTGCAAAGTGATCATTTAATTTAACAAACGTAGCTGAAAACTGTTTTCAGCTGTTCCAGATGTTCACTTCATTGCGGAGCCTATATTTGAAGGGTTTTCATTCAGTGCAGAACAGCTCAAAACCCCCTTTTCAACCTATAATTAGAAATCTGTGGCATATTTAAAAAATTTGCATATAAAAGATCAAGCCAAAATTTTGCCTTTCAAGTAAACCATTTGTTCCGCGTGTTGGCCTAGAAAGGGCTCTGGAGTCACTGTCGTCAGCCGATTTTGCTGTAAAAATAGCAAATGACTCCAAAGGCTTCCCTTAAAATTTTCTAAAAAAGAAGGAAAACAACGTGTTGCAACCCGCCCGTTCGGTCCCTTCGTTTCGCTTGCGCTCGTGCCATCCCTGGCAAGGAGCAAGGACGTCCGAAGGGTTGTGGGTTGCGGGTTCATCCGTCGGGGAGATGCGCGTTGCTCTTGAGCAGATCTTTGGGGAGCAGCGGCGCGGAGTGGGGGTTTCTAAAGGCCCCGGATTAGTGCAATAATTTGGGTGGCTGCGGGTTGCTCTGTCTTTATCCTGCCTTTATTCCTCTGTCTTTATTTGCGTTGCAGGCGCAGCTGGAGGCTCAGAGGGCCACGCAGGATTTCCAGCGGGCGACGGAGGTGCTGCGCGCCGCCAAGGAGACCATTTCGCTGGCCGAGCAGAGGCTGCTGGAGGACGACAAGCGCCAGTTCGACTCCGCGTGGCAGGAGATGCTCAACCACGCGACGCAGAGGGTAACGCCGGCGTCCGCGGGGACGCGTTTTGCGCGTGTTCCCGGCCCCGTGACACAAGATATTATCTGTCAAATAGGGATGAACAGCACATTCAGGCATACCTGCGTTTGAGGTTATTGCAAATGACTGTTTTGGAATGGGTGCACTATGGAAACTCTCATTGTTTAGTAAGGGGGAGCATGTTCCAGTTTTAGCACAGCCCCTCCTCAGCACAGGCTGCCTGGTACGAGGCGCTTTTATGCCGCCGCGTGTGTGTTCACGTGTGGAATTACCCAGGAATGCGCGCTGCGTTTTAATCTTGGCGTATCCTGAATTACCTTTCAAGTTTAGGCAAGGTCTTGCTGCCTAGACCTAAAGAGAAGGCACGCCGTGTAACGATGAAAGGCAGGATTCATTTTAGCAGCTGTCAGGAAGAGTTTTCCTCTCGTTTACCTTGTCTCTTCTTTTCCATGCATATTAAAAGAACGCAGAAGGAGGTTTTTTTTTTAAAAAAAAGGGAAAAAGACCCTGAAATGGAAGTTAAACCCCTTTGTTCTGTCAGGGCAGGGGCAGTGCATGGCTTGTGGTCGAGGAAACGTGGGAGGGGAGAAGGCCGGTCTGCAAATACTTGTTTGGGAGCTTGCTGGGAAGGAGTAATGTGTGTTTTGGTGTTGCTTCTCTGATGGGCAGTGCTAATGTTGACAACCCGCAGACAGGTAACTGCTTAATCATCAGGGATACAAAGGGTTTTGGGTTAGGGTAGGTCAGGGACGCAAGGATAACAACACAGAGATGCCAAAGAGATTACTCTTTTCCATGGGTATCTCTCGGGGATCCTGGTAGCCTCCTACCTGCCCTAACCCTTTCCTAGCAGCTTGTGGTGGGAACGTCCCCGAGACGCAGAGGCGCTCGCTGAGGATATGCGGTCCGTGAGGTTATCTGAAGAGCCTGCTGGGCTTTGCGACTCCTTCAGGGGCAGGGAGGGTATTTTCTTGGTCTGAGCGTGTGGAGTCAGTGACGACGTGCTTAGTGCTCAGCGGGGTAAAGAAAACATCTGGGGGCGGAAGGAAGAGAAAACATCATTTTTCCCTAGCAAGGTGTGCGTGAAAACAGGTGGGAGGACAAGCTCCACCAGCTCAAGATGCTTGCTGCTTGTCAAAATGTTTCTGTTAATTCAGATCATTAACTATTATTTACATTAGAAATTCCTAGCTACAACTAACGTTTCTTAAGGCAGGCAGTTAAAAAATAGGTGGTTCTCCATTTTCGCATGTAACATCATTATTGCAGGAACTTTCTGCGTTTTGGTTACATAAACATGTTTTGGGGGATTTTCTAGCTTTTTAGTGTGTGTTTGTACATGGCATGTCCGATTAAACTTACTAAAAATAGGAGAGTTGCTGCCCTCGTGCCTCTCCCGAGTGGGCTGGAAGCTTGGCACGGGGAAGATGCTTTTATTCCCGAAGCAGGACCAGAATGAATAGGTGCAGGCACTACGGGCTGTCCCTCAGGAGCTTGTTCACCTTGTGTTTTGAGCTGTGTTTCCAAAGAAAGCAAGGGAATCCGGGTGCCTGAGTAGGAGCCGGATGCCTGCCTGCCCCTGGAGATATAACTAATCCCTGCAAGCATCTGGGTTTGAGCTTCGTGTTGCTTGTAAATCTGTACAGAAAGGAAGCACTGACAAATGTGCTACCTCGCGTTTGAGGTGAGCTGGAGTAGAGGGGAAGACCCTGCATGAATCTTGAGAGAAATTGGTGATAATTTCTAGTTGCTGATGCAACTGGCTCTGCTTTTTCTGCTTTTCTTCCCCAAAATATGTTCATCAATTCTGGCAGGGAGAAGAAATGTTTTGGCTCTTGATCACGAGGCGTTTTTTAGAGGAAGGAGTGAGGGAAGCGCGAAGAGGGAGGCCGCGTGCTCCCCCTTGGTTTAACTTGGCTCGTGAAGCTCCCTTTGATATTACACCGTGAAGTGCCATCTGTCAGGGTAAAATGCACGGGTACCTTCACGACGTACGGAGAAGCGATACCTCCTGCACGCGGGACTCCTTGGAAGAAAAGGAAGGAAAGAAAAGAAGTGATGAAAAAAGCAGCAAAAATATCTACAGCCCCCGCTGCCCTCATCTCTCCCTCCCGTCGCTCTGGAGATAACGTGCAGGGTGTTTTTTATACCCCTTCTTCCTCAATATCTTTATCCCTTACGTTATTGATTCCGTCCTTGTATGCTGCTGTTCTCTGCCTTACCTCTTCTATTTCCAGTTCTTCCTCTGTAAGAATCATTGATTTAATATTCCCTAAAAGAAACAGAACTCCGGAGTAACTCCCCGGCCAGGCTAGTCTGCTCTGCTAAATCTCCCCAATACATTTTTCTTTTGCATCTGGGTTATCACAGCCAATTCCGTATTTTGTCGGGTGTTTGGAGGTGATTACAATCTGCATCCTCAAACTGCAGTCTTGCAGGGTGAAGGGCATTCTGTGATGCTTAATAAGGAAGATTTGCAAAATCAGCGTGATGCCAGACACCTCACTGGTGTTATGACTCTGGCACTTCTCATGTGGTTGATCCTAGATATCAAAGCCCGTGCTAGTTTCGCCCTGAGAGGGGATGGGGAAGGATTGACACGGAATTGAGAATCGACAGATTCCAGCCACACCATTATTTTGTAGCTTGCAGCGTTTTTAAATTGCAGTTTCCTTGCCACACTACAAAGACAGCAAAGCAGCTTCTGTGTTGTCCTTGGAGACTGTATTTTAATTTAAGACACTTCTATGCTCAAACCAGGCTTGTCTGACATAGTTTGCTGGGAAAAGGCATTGCATCATCCTGGCTTCCGAGGAGTTATTCAAGATGAGAGGCTGCAGCTTGTTTGCAGGAGGCATAGGAGAGTTTGCTATGAATCTAATTGTTTTTTTTGACCTTTCTTCAAAATTGGGAGCCTTATTTGCTTTTAAAGCAGCTGCAGGGTGTTGGAGTTGAATGAATGGGAAGGGAGTTTGAACCCCTTGCATTGACGTTGCCAAGAATTTGGTTTCATTGCTGAGAGATCTGGAGAGCCAGCGCTGGGCAAAACCAAGTGCTACCGTCTTCCATAAGGACACTTCGTAGCGGCAAGAGAAAGAGCCTGATAATTCAGGCTTTCCCGGAGCCGAAAAGCGAGGAGGCTCCTGGGAGGGAGGCGGGAGGGACAAGAAATGACCCTGCTAGATGTAAGTGTGTGATTTCTGCTAGCGCTGCGGCAATCCTCAGTATCCAACCGTCTTCAAAGAGGGATGTTCCCCCAATCTGAGGCTTTTCGGAACTTCCCCTAAGGGATATTATGCAAGAAGCTGCAACACCTCTGTAATAATTAACGCAGCGCTTGCAAACCCAGTGTGCTGCTGCCCATTTCAAAAAAGCTTTTTAAAGCAGGCTCTCTGAAAGCAATTTTTTTCCCTTTACTATCTCCTCGCTCTCCTACTGTGAGCAGATTGGAGAGATTATGAGGATGCTGCTTATTAAAATAATACAAAATCAGATTGTTGCGGCTTCCAACTTAGGTTAACCTATATTTTCCGAAGGTCATGGAGGCAGAGCAAACGAAAACGAGGAGCGAGTTGGTTCACAAGGAGACGGCTGCCAAATACAACGCTGCCATGGGGCGGATGAAACAACTGGAGAAGAAGCTGAAAAGAGCCATCAACAAATCCAAGTAGGTCTCGTGCTTGGGGATAAGTTTAAAGGTGCAGTCTGCTTGTAGGGGGATGTAGATTCATGGCCCAAATGGCACTGGAGGATTTGGCCTTGCATCTGTTCTCCTCTCTATAAACATCTTCAACTAGCTGATTGATAGATGGGTGAACTAAATGGGATAAAGAAAAGATTCTGGGCATGTTCTTTTTTTTTTTTCCCTATTGTGTTGCACCCTTTGATGACGTGTACCTTGAGAACCTGGCTTGCAGGGGTTTGCACAGGTGCTCCCCATGCACCGCAGCACCACAGAGCTACGTTTGCTGCTCTCTGCTCATAGCCCACTTCAAATTTCAGCCCTGTTTGCAACCTGTCCTTAATCCTCTCCGTATTTCTCAGTCTTTTTTTTTTTTTTTTTTTCTTTTTATTTCCAGATTGTTGCTTGTCTAAACAAATCTGCTCGCTGCGTTTAGCTTTTAATCCCTCCATTTAGAAATGACTTTTTGGGGCAAATGGGTCAACTGAAAATCGGTTTTGATTGGTGTCTTGCTCGTCGTAAGAAGGGATTAGCATTCTTCGAGGGTTTCTTAGAGCAAGTTTCATGCTGCTTGTGCCGCACTGCCCCGCGACGGTGCTGAGCATGCTGCCCCAGACTGTCTTCTCCTTATGTCCTTGCTGAAACCATCATTGCAGGGAGACTGTCTCACGCTGTTCTCCTCAGGACAAATGGATTTTCACTGTTGTGTGGAAGGAGCCCCCAAAAGGGCCCTTTTTTGCCTCACAAGAGGGCTGACTGCAGTACAAACCAGCGAGATAGGTGTTCTGGAGATTCTCTGATAAGGGGTGACATGTTCTAGCCACAAGTGTGGTTTGTTCTAGCCTAGTGGAAGGTGTCTAATGGCACGGACAGGCGTTTTGCAGATATATTGGAGGCTGTTTAGGGATATCGGACATGTCACTTGTCTCAGGGAATTGCACTTTCCATGGAAGGTAAGTTGAAGCTGAGCTGAAAATGTGAGTGCTGTCAGGAGGCCGTACCAGTGTGGGAGGTGAGGCTCCTGGGCTTTTCAGGAGAGCTTCCCAAAGGGAAGGAGAGCAGCACTGCAGCTCTGCCTCAACCTTATCAAGCAGTTCTGTTGCCCGTAGTGGGAAACGAGCCGAGTGTGACACTCTGTGTCCAAACAAACTGTGAAACTGCAGGGAAATGCTCTGCCTTTGGTGCTCCAAATCTCCCTTCGTGCTCTTCCCTTGGCTGAAAAAAACCCTCAAAGAACTGCACCTATAGCCCCAAACCTGACCATGGAGAAGTGTAGGGCTCAGATTCTGCAAAGAATTTACACGCGTTCGGAGCTCTAAAATGAGATAGATATGGAGGGGCTGCTCAGGTCTAGAGCTTGTTGTGTTTCAGTACCTTGCAGAATCTAGGCCTGAAGGGATTCTGCTGTCAGCTACAAAAAAATGGGGTTTTGAAAATTGTATCTAGGCCAAGAGACCCATGAGAAATAGATATATCAGAGGGCAGGGGTGGGGGAAGGAAACTTGAGAGCACACGGAGGTGTTTCATGATCTAGATGAGGGGTCCCTCCGGACGGCAGTGGAACACAAGACGCTTGTGTTCGTGCCCGGAGGAGAGCTCCCACGCGGGGCTCCGCGCCAGGCCCGGCGCTCCTAACCGCGCGCTCCTTGTTTCTCCACAGACCTTATTTTGAGCTCAAGGCCAAGTACTACGTCCAGCTGGAGGTACGTATGCGCTTGAGACGCGTCCGAGACTCAGCGCTGCTGACGGTAAATACTGAGATGTAAAGTGCTCCGAGAATAACTTGGTGGCGTTGCTGTACAAAAGCAGTTCTGTTCGAAATCTCTTATGTCGAGCAATTTACTAAGCACTCGCTAAAGATAAAAGCTGGAGGGGATTGGTTTCCTCACGCGGAGGAGGAGGAGGGCTCCAGCCCTCTCTTTGTATCCTGCTCGCCAGCACCTCCACGTATGAGGGTGGTGGTGATGCCCGCTGCTCTGGTGCGTGGGACGGGCGCCGGGCACGCGTGGGGCACGAGGCAGTCGAGTGCTTAATGGGAAGCTGAAGCCGGTGCTTCCAAGCCATTCATAGCAGAAGTTCCTCTGACATCCGTCTTCCTTGTCAGCAACTGAAGAAAACGGTGGACGACCTGCAGGCGAAGCTGGCCTTGGCCAAGGGAGAGTATAAGACGGCGCTGAAGAACCTGGAGATGATCTCGGACGAGATCCACGAGCGGAGGCGGTCCACGGCCATGGGCCCGCGGGGCTGCGGCGTGGGCGCCGAGGGGAGCGACGCCTCCGTGGAGGACCTGTCTGCAAGCAAAGCGGAGTCGGACGCCATCTCAGGTGAGATCCCGTGGCCCCCGTGCTCCCAAGTCAAGATTGAGGCTACCGGGGGCACTGCCTGGCTGTGGTTCATTGCCTCAGTACCCTTTTTCCTGGAGTTTATCGGGTTTTTGATAGCCAGGTTTCACAGGGGAGGGCGGTAAGTCGAAGTGCATCCGTGCCCCTCTCTCCGCGGGGCCGCGAAACGGTTCTTTGGTTCATAGGTCTCCATCCTGCAATAAGGCCAGATGGAAAACATTGTTTTTTTTTTAATGAGAGNCTGGAGTTTATCGGGTTTTTGATAGCCAAGTTTCACAGGGGAGGGCGATAAGTCGAAGTGCATTAGTGCCCCTCTCTCCGCGGGCCGGACGAGTTACAGCGCAGGGCTGCGAAACGGTTCTTTGGTTCATAGGTC